>JAUZST010074073.1:0-21405 GCA_034779995.1 Parotocinclus haroldoi
ACACACACACACACACACACACACACACACACACACACACACACACACACACACACACACACACACACACACTTCAAGGGGAACATTACAGCTGATTTGCATGCTTACTAGCGTAACCCCATACATGCAGACACCTTGCCATACTTCATACTTCAGCTTCACTCTAATCATAGGAGATGGAAAGATGACACAGCAAAATTATTTTGCTTTGTCAATATGGCAAATTGTATTAGAGATACCAAACTCAGCGGTGCTTCAAGAGCTCTCCAGACTGCAAGTGAGAAATTGGGTCTCATATGGCATGGAAAGAAAGGGCACAGCGGGTTAAACTTTTCCTCTGGTATACAATAACACATTGGCATTTGGACCCCAGAAAGCACACTGAGAAAACACACTGCTCTGAGAGAGTTTCTCATCCTGCAACTGCATCTCATGTGACAAACACGAAAGCCCTAGAGTTTTAGAACTTTTTGTTGTATTTGTGAAAATATTAGTATTTCTGCAAATCCCTAAAGCAAATTAAAAAAATACAGGTATTCTTAACTTAGGTTTCTTCTAAAGCCGGAGGTTCTGAAACTTTGATCTGTCGTTCTATCATCACATGATTTTAAAGCCATGCGTTAGTTTAATATTTTCTTGTGAATTAATGTTTAAGTGGTGTATAGTGTGCGCATAAGTACAGCAAACGACCAGACCCCCCCCTTCACATTATAACTTGACTTTTTCCAGGTGAGGATTGAGGTGGCTCCAAAGCTTATCCTGAGAAAACATAGGGCACAGATGCAAACTTGGCCTGGATGAGACACCACTCCATTGTAGGGCCTGGTAGTGTTGCTGTTGGCATCGCAAGCGTATGCTAAATGTGACTAGCACAGACTCTTATATTAAACTGATCGGTTGACCACCAGTCAGAGCCAATAACGCAAAAAAAAAAATGGCTGATTCCAGTTATCAGCCAATCAACCTGTGCATCTCTACTTGTTAGGACTATAGCAGCACTGCTATATGGCATCAATGTGTCACCACAAGATCGTAGTAGCAGCCTAGCGGTTAAAGCACTGGACTCTGGACCTGATGGTTCTCGGTTCAAAGCCCACCTCTGTCAAGCTGCCACAGTTGGGTCCTTAAGCAACACCCATTACTTAAACTGTAAGACTGAGTAGTAAGTCCTTCTGGATAAGGACTTCTAAGTCCGTAAATGTAATACCTGATTTGTGGTGACCTTGACCATTAGTGAGCAGAATAAAATGGGACTACAGTCTGTATTTTTCAAAATATATAGTACTTCTATATGGCAAGTGGAGTTGATTAAATTGACAATGGGTGTAGAAAAAAAAAAGCGATTGGTGAGTGTGCACGCGTGCGTGCGCGTGTGTGTAAAAATGTTAATATGTAATTTTATTTATTCCAAACATCATTAATCACCTCAACTAATTGTCAGCAGGTAATTTGGCTATAACAGCGACAGACCCATCTGTCAGGTAAGCATTAGATTTTATTAATTTGTGCTTAGTGTAACATAGCAATTAGTGCATTTACTCACACATACACTCACCCAGCGCTGTGCAGCTGACCCATATTACAGTGTAACATACCCAGGCCGCAGAGGTAGACAAGTGCAGTAGATCCTGTCAGGATTGAATTTAAAGGACCTGTGGGCCAGGAAGGTCACAGCAGTACCAGATAACCCTCTACAGAACAGGCAGCCATTACAATCTAGAGATCAGGGCTAACAACAACAACAACAACAACAACAACGTCCTGCGATTTCCAGCATTGTTACGGAGTGACCTGGTACAACTAACTACCAAGCATTATTATAATGTTTAGATTGAAACAACTTTTATAGTCTTTTATAGCAAGTGTCTGATTAAGGGAAATGTTTTGCTTAGATTCTAAATAAACTTACCACATCCTGCACAAGAAACAAGTTTAACAGCAATCCACATAAGGCAGGGCAATTATGCTCCATGTTTGAAGTGCAAGTATGCAGTGACACAAGTATGTGGCTGCATGAGTAACACTCACTCTTCTTATAGGCCATTTTCTTCATTTCTGCACCAGATTTACCCTATTTTTGGAAGGGTCTTAGCTGTTATAGCAATAAAGCCTGTTGCAGGGACACTGCTGGCTCAGCCCCCTCTCCTATATCATTTGAAGCAAAGACAGGAACTAATAATAGATGGTGTGTTTAAGGGGTGTTAGTCAAGCTGCGAGAGAGAGAGCGCACGAGAGAGAAAGAGCGAGAGAGAGGATTAAATCTGAGATTATATTGGTTTGATGGGATCACATGGAGTTGATTCTAATGGTACTAATGATGTCTGATAATGAAAGACTTGTTCGTCTGAACTGGCTCCTTTAAGCTCAGCTGTGTTTGAAGCTCAAGTGTTTGAAGCACCTACACAATGCTTGTTAAACATAATTTTAACCTTGTAATATTATAACAAATATTAATTTGCATCCACTACTTGTAAAGAGTACTGTTGACTTAATTGTAAACTAAATTTGAGTGGCTAATTCACAAGATGTTGGATCAGCCAATTTCTGACACCGATTTGTTCTCAGTGAGTGAAATGTGAATAAGTTTATATAGCTTAAAGATAATAAACAGATAGTGAGCGAGAAAGAATACATATACTTACAAGTACTTGCACTTACAATTAGCTTCAAATAAGTAGTGGAAAGCCACACACAAACAACAACTTTTACAAAATGTCTCTAAACACATCAACAGAGTTACAACAATCTGTTGTCCAAACAATACAAAAAAAATACTTCCTACTCTTAAACCCTTACTCCCACCTCTGTTCAGGGATATACAGTGTTAATTGGCTGTTGAGGTGACCGGCAGCTATTGAGGTCATGGCTACAATGTTTCAAGTTAATGGCAGATTTTTATTTGCTTGTTAACTCAAACTTTTTCAAAGAGCTCACAGTTTAGGCCTTGCTATCGAATCGTCAGAATGTCATCAAAGTGAAAGTGACCTGTTATTCTGGGTTTATCTTTCTAGGAAGGTGCAAGGCAGCTTACCATGCTAAAATAAGCCAGTGATCCCTGGCCTGCATGGCCATGTCTGTCCTAATTCAAAGTCAAGCCATCTATATTTTTTACATTCTACTATTAGTCTTATTAGGTAAAATCCTGTATACCACCGATTTAAAAAAACAACAAAAACAACATTCATATGCTGCAAAATACTGCAAGGGAAAAAAAAAAAAAAAAAAAAAAAAAGCTGCGCTCACTCGTTTTTCCTCATTCTAAAACAATCTCAAATGCCCATCCAAACAACCAGTAGCTTCCACTTCTCTAGTTTGGAGACTGATCAGAGAGGACAAAATGTTACATAAAATCATCAGGTGACTGACTTACCAGATGATGGTAGACGTGCTACTGAACACTGTCACTTAAGATATCAAGTGCTGGGGGCAGATAAATTAGAAAAGGTGTTAACGGTGGTCCAAACCAAGTGTGGCAGACAGGGTGTAAGGTTACACAGAGCTCTAGGCCTGCAATAGTGGAAACAAAATGCTGATCCATCATGCAGGGGGACAAACATGGCCTTCCCTTAGTGAAAAATAAATACATTTAATTTAATTTAAAATTTACTGAACTTTGTCCAAGTATGTATACTGGTAGATGCCAGTTAATATAAAATATTAACACCACATTAGAGTAGGTAAACTTTGCTCATACTTCAAGCTTTATTTTAGTTTGCTTATGGTTATTTGTTTATGTGTTCGTTTATTTAATGCTGCATCAGCAATAACTGCTGTCAGGAGCAAGGTTACATTGATAAAGTCAAACAAATGTAGATTAAGCTCAACCAAATAACCAAATGCAGATCTTTTGAATGTGAGGGGTAATGTGAGTACCACACAAACACTGGAAGGACATCAACTCCACATAACCGTGTTTCCCAGGATGGAGCGACCTGGGTCCTTTCTGTGTAGAGTCTGCATGTCCTCCCCGTGTCTGCGTGAGTTTCCAGGTACTCCGGTTTCCTCCCACAGTCCAAAGACTGGGGTCTCTAAAGTGGACCTTCATGTGTGTGACTGTGTGCACGTTTGCCCTACGATGGACTGGCACCCCATCTAGGATTGTTCCTGCCCTTGCACCCATAGTTGCCAGGTGAGCACCAGCCAAATTATTTTCAGAAGTGTATTTTACTCATTGGTCCATTTTGGATGCCCACTGGCAGGGTCTCACATATGTGTACACACACATCTATACACATCTATACACATATTTTAAAACAAAATATCCCCTAATTTTTTGTGAACAGTGTAGTATTCTAGGTTTCATGGCTGTCAGATTTTTACCACCAGGCAAATTTGTAGGTGGAAGAACACGAAGTTTCATTACATAAAGCAACATTCTTCAGTCACAAATTTTCCTGACAACGCTGAATTTCAGCTGCAGCTGTGAGACTTGGGGCTGACACAGACTGCAACCTAACATCACGTGCAAACTGAAGCACAGCCAGCAAAATAATAACTCAAGACCTGCCAAAACACACTGGCTTGCATTTTTAGCTTCAGGCCTATATTAGTTTTATCTACATTATGTCAATATTACATACTAACAAAACTATGTGAAACTTCAGAATTAATAGAATTTGAATCAGGTGTTTTAAATCAGTAGTTTGACAATCAGGTGTGAATAGGTGCAGTGTTGTATTTAAAGGACAGGAATCTTAGTCTGATCTTCACAACACTTTTGTGGAAGTGTAATATGGCACAAGCAAATGAGGTTTTTGAGAACATGCAAAACAAGAACAGGCTGAAATAGGTTAAAAACCCAACCAACCAACAAAAGAGCATCCAAAAAGCAAGATCTGTAAAATACTGACAAAAATAACCAATGGGTGATTTCTAGCCAACTAAGAGCCGCTCTCACATTGTCTAATGTTCAGGAGAGTCGGGAGAACTCTGAAATACTATGGTGTGCATGGTAGGTTTGAAAGGAGAATGTAAAGAAGAACATCACTGCCAGAATGCACTTTTCCAAATGTCTCTTGGTCACACCGGAAGGCTACTGGAAAGACATTTTATTACAAGTTAGGCCAAAATAGTAGAATTGTAGCCCATTCCCAAAAAGGTTCTAAGCCAGTCTGGTTCATTGCTGGTCAATCATGAACATATTTCAACACGGTTATTGTTGTGACAATAAGGAGCACCATATACTGAAGGCAAAGGTCTACATACTTTCCCACACTGTATTGGATAATGTGCCTCAAATAGTAAATAATCAAAATTAAACAGTTTTCTTTCATGTTTAATTAAGCTCTGGATTTACTTTGAGGGCTTGTTTGAAAATCAGATGATGTTTTAGGTCATATGTATTACTGTACATGCAGACATAGAACATCCTAAAGGGTTCACAAACTTTAGCACCACTCCAGTATGTGGGTTGTTGTAGTTTTATACCATTCCAGCACAGCAAGTGTTATTTTCATGGCATTTCAAGGCATATTTTTTTTTTACAGAAAAAGCATTCCCAGTTAGATCAGGTGCTTTATATTTATATTCTTTTAAAAAAATCCATTAAAATCTTTGGTCTATGTCTTTATAGAAGTGTCTTCTTATAGTAGCAAATGATTCCCATTCTATAAGGATACGTTTTATGGTTAGTGGGGTCTTGCAGGAAACGCATGTTGGCAAATTTTCTCTTGTAAGCAGAGGCCGGGGAGTCAAAAATTAATGTCTTGTTAAAATGGACTGGTCTCAGCAGTTTAAGGGATATTGCCATGGTTTAATTATCCATTGTGGGTCCGATTTCTGTAGCTTAGCACGTGGGTAAATAGAACCGTTTATTTATAAATGGCCACAAGTGTGCCCTGTGGGAGAGAATGCCATTGCTTCTGCAGGTGATAAGTCCTTTCCAATAGAACACCTATTACACAACTCCACCAAGAGCACACTGAAGCCCTGCTGGAAATTTCCAGAGGTCAGTCTCTGGCAGAGTAGGCTGCCTTCCTGGAACTCCCCCAAGATAGTTCAACCTTATCATCCAGGGTTTGGCTGGACTGTCCTTACCTCTCCCTCATGCTTAAGCTAGGTGAATAAAGGGAGTTTTCTTGTTTTCTTGATGCCTCAACACACAGTGCCTCACACAATACCATTCTTTGTCTTGAACCCCCTCCCTCTTCCAAACATCATCCATATAGTTGTAGGTGTTCCAGATACGACTGAACTCCGTGCAGGGGGAATGAAGTTTGTAAAATGGTTCAACACAAAGCATCCTTTATGAGTATTGGCCTTGTGCAAGCACTGCACTGTACAGACATGGCAGTCAGCGTGTTTTAGTGATTATCCACAGATAAAGCATTTGCAATAAGAACAAATGCAAATATGTTCACATAACATTTTAATGTACCCTGGCCGATGTTCTACAGCAAAAGAGAATTAACAAAGGTTAAAAAAAAAAAAAAAAAAAAAAAAAAAAAAGTATAGGGAATTATACTAGATACTTTGTACAATACTCTATCATTATTAAAAACTGATCACTATTTTTGCAGCATAATGTATGTATTTCTATGTAGACAACAATTACATTTTTAGGAAAACCTGGTTTCTACGATCATTGTCCATTTGATCAGTTCTACTTACATTATAGAAGCACTTCATAATGCTACCAATTACAGACTTTAGTCCATCAGTTTCTCCTTATACGTAGTTCCCTTTACTATCTTCAATAATAGTCCAGAGCCCTAACAGGCAGGCACAAGCAGGTACCACTTAGGCTGTAGATCATCCTCAGCACTGCAGTGACACGGACTTAGTGGTGTGTTAGTGTGTGTTGTGCTGGTATGAGTGAATCAGACACAAAGTACTGCTGGAGTTTGAAAAACTGTGCACTATTTGATACATGTAATATATTGTTAAACCCTGTAGATTTAAAGTCAGAGGGATCAGCTTATCTGTTTGTGTTCATTCTCTAAGCCTTCATTAGCACTCGGAGGATGCTGGTGGCTGGACAGTTTTTGTTGGTGGGCCATCTTCAGTCCATGGGATACCACAAAACACACCACCATCACATCAGGGGCACTGCAGTGCCGAGAATGGACCTGACATCTGAAAGCTGGTCCTGTGGGGGCCCAGATCATTAGAGAACATAGTAAAGCGGCTAAAAAATATGTAAAGAAACATACTACAGTAACCGTAACTAAAGGACCACATAGTGCATCTACACGATAAGTGAAAGAGATAACAGAAAAGGTGTGTAGAAACATGGAGATGTTCTGAATATTGATTGGTCATTGTCTGAGTGTGAGTGAGTGAGTGAGTGTGGACTACACCTTTGGCACAACATAATTATCCATGACATCTGTATTTAATCACTTCACCTTTGGCAAGATAATCCATCCACCTCACAGGTGTAGCATAACAAGATGCTGATTAGACAGCATGATTATTGCACAAACGTACCTTAGGCTGGCCACAATAAAAAGCCACTCTAAAACGGGCAGTTTTAATCACACAGCACAATGCCACAGATTTCGCAAGTTGAGGAAAAATGCAATTGGCATGCTGACTACAGAAATGTCTTCCAAAACTGTTTCCAAAACTGCTGTTTAATTCTCTACCATAAGCTATCTTCATAGGCGTTTCAGAAAATTTGGCAATGCAGCCAACTGGCCTCACAACCGCAGACGACGTGTAACCATACCATCCCACCATTTTCACCTCCAAAATCGTCTCACCAGAAACCCAGACAACATCTGCAACACTCATCCTCATCAGGGTATCCACCTAACTGCAGTTCGTCATCCTAACCATCTTGAAAGGGCAAATGCTACTAAGACACTGCTACTTTCCCCACCGACCAGTCCTGGTTTCTTCTTGAAGTGAACTTCTGCTAATGCTAAGCAATACTCCCAGCGCCAGAAATCAACTTTACTTTAATAAGAATGTCCCAAAAAGCAGCACAAAAGTCTCTAGATAAGATAACTAGGTCATATTGTATGATCTGGAAGCAGAGCACCAAGTAAGATCTCTTTTGGTAATTCAAATTAAGGCAGAATATCCAGATCAGGTGGTCAGACTGGTTGATTTAGTCATAGGTTATAGGAATGAGTGTATTACTTCTAGCCATCATATATTTAAACAGATCACTGATTCACCTGAGCTCTAGAACCCACACAAGGTACCAGAGCATTGATACCATAGCTGATACCATAATGTAAAGCAAGACAATCATTAATCTTGCAGTGGTCTACATTACAACTTCTATTACCTTCAAACACCATAGATTCCGGTGTCTAAAAAAAAACCCAAAAGTTTTAAATAGACATTCTGATACACTTTCTATACTACTCCTGAAAATTAGGAGATTATTCAAAATGAAATGTCCCATATTTAAATATCCCCTTCTTTTTGGGGAGTAGTGTAGCTGATGTTAAATGTTTTACTTCACTTTTTTCATACTGGTACAACAAAGGACAGTGAAGTTTAGGGCAAATTGTAAAATAGGTTTGACCTTTTTCTGGTACAAGGGCTGAACTTGTGGCTCAGTAAATACATATGATTAAAAAAAAATAAAAATAATAATAAAAAAGTGTGAGACGAGAGCATGAAAAGAATGAGAAAAGGCATCCTGGAAGGTCTAAAGTAAAGTAGTCACCCTTTACTGAAGGCTATTTTTGGTAGCTGTTGTGCAGTGTTGAGGGAGGGAAAAAAAAAAAACTTTACATAAGTGGCACACTGTAGTGTAGTAGCAGGGAAATTAACAAGGAGCAAGGAACAAGGACTGAGGCAAAAACAAAAAGACCTTTCGCTTTGACCTCAATCAAGTCGATGTAACTTACGAATTGGAAAATAATCCAACAAAATATATGAATTTCAGTCAGAACATCACTTTTTAAGGCATTAAGAAAATAGGATTTGCATTAAGACACAACCAATCCTATTTTTCAAACATCAAATCCTTTTAATAAATTGTATTTGAATATGGAAGTCATACGACTAGATCTAATCTAGAAAACTAGATTCAATAATTAATAATTAAATAAATATAATAATAATTGAAAACACAGAACAGCTAAAATATCCACATTCTACAGCATATGCCAAACCTTGAGGCAGACAGGCCACTACAAAAGCAGAATCTGCGTTCAGAATTTGGAATAAAATAAATTTTTTTTTAAAAAAACAAGGACAACCTTTGCAGCAACAAAAGGCTGGCGTGATTGAGTGATCTAAAAGTGAAAACAGATTAGTAGTTTAAAAGCAAAACTGATATTGAATGATCTATTTTCTGTTTCAAATAAATTCCCTCCCACACCATGAAAGTACGGGCAGTGACTGAATTATTACGACATCTACAGTGCATATTGCGGTACTAAAAAGAACAGTAACAAGTTCAAGAACAAGGTCTGAAATGAACAAAAATAACTACAATAACAGGGTTAGAAAAGTGACCAAGCCCGATTTAATACTTTGTAGAGCCATTTTTATTCATTTTTGTTTAAAATGACACAATCAATGCATTTGGAAAAATGATTAACTATAACTTTGCAGACTGTCCACATTCACCGCCTGCTCATCTACCGCTGCCTAGCAAGTTGACACCAAAAATGACGTAAAAATGTGAACGTACTTGCAGACTCAATTTCCCTAGCCGGCTAAAGCAGCTCATATTAGGTTTTGGTCAGTTAGCCTAGTGTGTCATCTGGAAGGTGATTAGCTGTATTTGAGCAAGTTTATAATAGTTCTTCTAAAGGGAGTAACCATAATAACCTAAACCACTACTAATACAATTATAATGGTAGATCAGATTTTTTTGGAAATGTGGAAATGTTAAGTTTAGATTGAACGCAAGTTAAGATTTACTTTATTTTCAGTGTAATATGACAAGGTAAGAATTGACAGGGTATGATTTCTGTTATCTCTATATGTTAAATTATAGTGCCACAAACAGTACAGTTACTTACTAGTTAGTGCTTAGTATACATTTAGAAAACCAACCTAGGATGACAAATATATCATCAAATATATACGTCACTTGTTTGTACATCCTAACTGACAAACAAAACGCCATGGATCCAATCCTAAAATCGTTTAAAAGAGAAACATCAGGGACGGTTACACCACACGAGGCGTGTCAAAAAGATCTTAAATTCGTAAGACTGAACTTTCAAAACACAGTGACTAAAGCTTCTAAATTAGAATTAAAAAAAAAACAGCACATAGATCCCCAGGGCAAAACACCAGTTATTAGTGTTAAGAACAGAACATATGGGATAGGTTTTGGTTCCCTCTTACAGCAGTCATGTGCACATCTCTGCTGATTCAGCTAGTGTTGAGCAATCAATAACACGAGCTTAGACATGGGAACTACTGCATACACCCTAAAAAGCAAATAGTTCTTGGAAAAAGCTCGGAAAAAGCTCAATTAAAAAACAAGAATATGTTTTTGCTTGTTAACCCTAGGGAACATTAGCACTTGTATCTCTTTTGGGAAATCAATTCAAGACCCCCAAACACATCACAACAGCCAAACCAGCACTAGCATGACTCACCAAAAAGCCTTGAAAGCTTCATAAATATCCTGTGGTTGCATGCAGCAGCTCTTCTACAGACAGGCTCTGTACAGTTGTTAGCCCTGCACCAGTTAAGCAGCACCGTTGGCACCTGAGAAGGTCAAAAAAAAATGAATGCAGTAATCACACAGCTTGTGATAAAACAGCAGAGTGATAAATCAGAATAAATCAGAATCTCAGGCATTATGGGCACATACAGGCAAAACAGCACAAGAATGTGCATGTGCACTCTGTATTTACATTACATATCCTTATAGAAGGTTTATTTGCATCTCATTTAAATGCAGTCAGGAGGAGACTGGAAAAATAATGGGTTCAGCATAAACCTCACATGATGTGGTGTTAAGGACAAAAGCACTAAGACACACCAACACTTCTTTAGAAACATTAATTCCTGTTATTCCCGTTTTCTGTAACTTTATGGCTTTCAAATGTAAATGCCAAACAACGCATCTTCTTTTTGATTTGATCATGTTTGATTTGACGTGATTTTAAGCAGGTATGCTACCTAGTATAATGCCTTGTCCAGTTTTAGTACATTGTGAAGAAATGTCATCTGCAAGCTTCTAAATGCAAACCAATAAGGGTGTAAGAGCGCGTCGCCAAGCTGGATTGGGCATTCTTGTTTATTACGCCATCTAATGCAAATGCATTTATGATTCCCAGAAAGCGCAATCTTGCATCGTTTGTTTTATTTTAAATTTCTATACAAGAAAAGTACAAATTATTCTGAATTGCTATTCTTCAAAAATTAAATGTTTGTTTAAAAACGTGTGCCTCCTTTGCACTTTAGAGGAATGAGCTTACTCAAATGTAAAGTTGATAATCATGAATAAATAAAATGAAATGAATATCCATTACAGACCGGTTACAAAATACACTCAAACGTATACAGATAATATGCGAGAAGCACGCAACCTCCATCTGCAAACATAACACTAAGTGTTCCTTATAATACCTGGTGTGATTGGATTATGTAGAGCAAGGTATCTAAGGCCACTCATTAATGTTGAATCTGGCAACGATCCAGATCCTTTAAAGTGGATCTTCAGTAGGGTTTCGATTAGTGGTTTCTGTTCCCATGTTACTTCAGACGTCGACACGTTTTGCTGAAAGATCCCAACCACAACCCAGTTGTAGCTTCTTGAATGAAGCAGGCAGATTATTATTATTTAAATCCTGCTAATAATTTCATGATGCCATGTAGTTTAACATGTCGTCCACAGCTTTTACAGGCAAAACAACACTACACATAGATCCTCCATAAAACTTAGTAGGAATCTAAATGTTTTTGTGTAGTCGTCTTTTTTACACCAAACTCGCATTGGCTTCCAAATAGCGCTATGCTAGGCACATATGATTTTCTTGATCACAGGGAACAGGTGCTTATCTCTGGAGAACAGGGTGCAGGCACAATTGGTGCTTGGACAGGATGCCAGTCTATGTAAAGGTTACTGTTTCAGCACAGAGGATGATCCCCTGACTGGCCTCTCCTTCCTGATACATAGCCAGTCTTTCATGTGATGTCAGATTGGTCACTTAATCACACTCATTTTTGGGCATTATTTAAGGGACATCTATCTATTCATTTAAAAGAATCGAACCACAACAATTAAGATCACTGTTTTTGATTAGCTTTTTTTTGGTCATTAGGTAGCACCATGATCTTTGTATAGGTTTTACAGGATGAATGTTTGTTACTCAAGTGAATGGTGGGCAGAATGGTGACACTGATATTGACTTAATAGCAGACTCCCTGATCCCAAGCTCCATTTGATGTCTAGGGATTTCACAACAGACACTGCCAAGGTACCATGTTGCACAACAAGAGGAGGAGTGGTGAACATTAAGATTATGAAATGACCAGTGCTGTCACCGAAAAGTCAGAGTCACTGAATTTAAATTGCTTACGCAAATTTCTGGGATTACATTGGGAAACCTCAAGGAGCTACATACAAGGATTCTCTTTGGTAAGTGAGCAGGTTTGGAAAGCAGTTTATTTTAATCTTAGGAAAATATGGCAACATGGTGCAAGAAGATCAAGGATAGAGAAAGATTCACAACAAAAGAAAATCCGACCCTGATAAACAGTGCAGTTTTATTTGTTACCATACATTTCTTAAATTTCAAAAATTCAATATGTTTTTGCATCATATGACCACAGAACCAGGTTCCAAGTGAAGTTTCTGTAACATCCACTGTACTGCAGCTGCTTCATTTTAAGGTCAAATTGAACCACTGGATTTTGCTTGGAACATCTTTAATGTAAGCAGCTGGCATGAAGGTCACATCCATACACATGGATATTTGGTGACTCAAATGTACCATCATTTGCAAATCATTGTGAAAATCCTTCAAAATCTGTCTTGCTGAGTATCAGACTCTTTATACCCTGCTTCTAAAATATCTATTGGCATTGCTTTTACAGTGAATATGGGCATACAAGACATGACGGAGGCAAACGACAGGGCATTCTGTGCCTAGCTGCTGCAAGTCTCCCCAACCCCCCCCCCCCCATTGGAGTATGGTTGAATGTAGCATATGCCCATTCACTTTTAATGTATTTATCTGAATAACATTTTAACAGTTATCAGGAGTGACTTAAACTTTTTAGGGATAAATGTCAATTTATTTTTAATTATCCAAGCAGCCTCCAACAGTAATTTGCATTGGTAAAGCTCATTTTTGTATGGTGAGAACATTTTTAAAGTAATTGTAGTAAGGCCCATATGACTGAGTTAATTTTTATTTTTATATCTGTTAGCACTGTGTGTGTGTGTGTGTGTGTGTGTGTGCGCGTGTGTGTGTGTGTCCAACTGATGTATTGGTCAGTTTATGTATCACTGTACATTTTTAAGTGGGTATAACTCAAATCGCTTCCTCGCTGGAACTCACTACACCAATGAATATGATCTTTAATTTCTGAACCACGAACTTGTCGTTTGTATATACCTTCCCAAATAAAGGACTAAAGAGATTTGTTCATTGACACTTAGCACAATTTAAAAATCTAATTATAATTGGGCATATGGCTCATGCAGATCATTAAATCATTGTGGTAAAAATACATTTTAGATTGTATTAGTTATTAAATGAAAATCCATGTGCATCTTCTGTAAACATGATTTCAACCACATCCATCCCAACCTTTAGAATATCATCAATTAAAAAAAAAGGGGGGGGTGTTAATGGTTGCCAGATACATTTACACCACCTGACATTGCAGGGCCACACAACACTTGAACAGCAGGATTGGACATGCCACGTATTTCTCAGCTCCTACACACTTCTTAACCTTTCGATGACAGAAATTAGTGACATTAGTGTAAATAATGTTTTTAGCAGGTATATATTCAAACTGTGTTACACTCCGCACCTCTCAGCACTCCATAGCTATAGTCTAGCTACAGAAGCAGCTGTAAAGCCAAGTCAGGTTCCTGATGCGACTATAGGTTTATGACGTGGCTTTTTAAGAGCAGTTTCTTCATCACGTTCAGTGCAATGCGCAGGGTGTGAAAGCAGATTAGGCATTAACCCCATCACATCATTCTGGCAACCCTGCTGAGTGCGTTGCCATGTGTGAGACATCCCAATCATCAAATCCCTGTCCGTGCTATATAGACCAATTTGTGAAATAAACATTACACAGGGCATGTGACCTTAACTTGTATATTGCAGGTTTGTGGACAGACACCTGTCGAAACAGTGAAGACCACGTCTTAAAAAAAGGAACAAGCATATGATCCAAATGACTGGATAAAGCCTGAGGTCAAGTTTTCAGTCTGAAGGTTTTGCTTTTCAACGTGAATGCGGATACACGGTGAAGCGCGCGCGTGCGAGCGGGCGAGAGCGCGCTGCAGTCGCATCGGCAAACTAATAATCTTATCCATGACAGTCACGACAGCCATCAAAACCGCAAGTATCTGATTCTCATGCAGCACCAAACATTTAGAAAGCATCCGATCTTCTCACGGCTCAGCAGGCTATCTCTAAACCTGTAAGTAAGACCGTCGCTTTGTAAACGAGCGCGTACAGTGGCTTACATCTATAAAAACCAAACCCAAACAGACTTCGGCATATTCTGAATGAAGACAATAATTGCTCTTAACAGTCCTACAGATCTGTTATCGCTGCACCAGTGTCAGTCCAGTCCTGGCGAAGGACAAGCGAGAGACCTGAGATGCTTCAGATAAGCCTATAAGGTTACACTTTCAGCATATCACCCGATCCTCACAAATACTCACCTCGACAGTCGTGTGCTCAAACACAAATTGGTGTGTTATTCCCCTAAATGTTCCTCCGTGACAGTGGTGTGCTTCTGGAAGCTGGCTGTGTTTTGATGCACTGACCGGATCCACCAGGACGTGTTGCTGTTAAAGCCACTTCATTGCGCCTTTAAAGGGAATATCAGTCGGAAATAAACGCGCCGCTTCCGCTGACGATTTCAAACAGATTTGCATACGAGGCGGGGATTTGAGTTTAAAGGAAACGAGTGGCAAAGTTTTTTTTGCTCTTCAAAACGCTAAGCATGTAGTGCGTCTTGGTTACTGGTTTTTATAAGCTTTTAGCAAGGCATATAAGTTCCATGCTCCATAATGGTCCAAGTTTCTTTGTGCTGGATAATGCTGGTCTGTTGCTGGCCTGGTGTCGAGGTCTTGCTGGTTGACCAGTGTCCAAAGCACGACTAGAGTTGGCTGTGTGTTTTTAGAGATGATTAGAAAATAAACTCTAACCAGCTTGTGTTTTTATGTAGCCCAGAGCTAGGTCTCGTTGCTATTATTTTTTGTATTGTATTACACACAATCATAAAAAAGATAAAGGAAGTAAGTGATTTTCATTTGTTGGCAAAGCGGCTAGCACGCCTGCCTCACCTGGCCAGCTCTACTGTGGAGTTTGCCCTGTGTCAGCATGGGTTTCATTAAATACGCTGGTTTATTCCAGCATACCAGAAATATGTATTAGGTTAGTTGGTATTCCTGAACTGTCTGAGTGTGGACTGTTGCCATGCGTAGGGCTGGTTCCTGACTTGTGCCTTGTGTTGCAGGATAATCCTGACCTCTTTGCGACCTTTAATTTGATAAAGAGGATATAAAAAATGAGTGAGTGAAATCATATATAGTGTGAGTGTGTTACTGTAAATGAAACCCTGTGGGCACCCTGGTAACATTTTGCTGATTTTCTAAAACAAAATGGAATGAAGACCAAGTACAGGAGACAAACCACGACTGTTTATATGCTGGATACATTTGCCATGGTTGGGAACATTTTAAAATGTCATTTAACATGTTAGCATCTGAGTGGTGCAGCAGGTGGTGAAAGCCAGATGAAAGAACCTGCCTCGACACCAATGACCCTTACCTAGCGACCCGGTGAAACAACATGGGGCCCTATTTCAGGGATAAGATCAAGACCCCATGATTCTGACCAGGATAAACAGGATAACTTGGATATCAAAATTGAAATATGGAAAAATAAATCTTAATATTTCATTATTATTAAGATTTAAGAGTTAATTTAAGATTTAAGATTAAGAGTTAATATTTGTAAACCCCATTGGCAGAAATTCTGCAGCAAATCTAGTTAAGGAATATTTAAAGTTATTCTGTATGCATAGCATGTTTAGGACCAACCCATTGAACTTTAATTCCAGAATTATTTAACTGTGGTTTGTGCACATCATTCTAAAACTCAATCACTTAGTCTAATCTTTTAAAATGTATTTTGTTGTAAAATACAACATTTTATAGCTTTATAGAATCTATAGATATGTAGCTATAGCTCTATAGCTTTATATATTAAAAGTTAGTAGGACTACTTTTTTCTTAACAGCTCACTTTTGTGATGTGATCTCAAGTCAGATTATCTACCAGTGTACCACTACTCCTGAAACATTCATGTAGGTCTTAGGCAGTGATGTGAGGATTTTGCTTTGTAAATCAGACAGTAAGCAAACCTAAGGTAAACAGAGAAAATTAAAGCAGCAGCTGGAGGCTATTCAGAATTCACTGGACACATAATATACAGGGCCTCAGTCATTTGCAGGGTTCCATAACCACACCAACCGATCGTTGGGTTTGCAATAGCAATTTGGGGTTTGAACCCAGATCTTCAGGAACTGCTGTTTCCAGTAGCTGGCCCCAACCTACAAGCCACAGGAGCTGCAGGTTGGGATATTGCAGCAAGAAACTCTGATACAACCCTTGAAAACAAGCTTTAACTCATTTGAAATAAACAAATTAAGGGTTTGGATGGTCTTCGGCATCCTAAAACTGGAAAATTTTAAAAAAAAGAAAAGAAAAGAAAAGAAAATCTGTGGAGAGATCTCAAACATACTGTGTTTCAAAGATTATGTTTCAGTGGTGGAAAAATTCTAACGCAAGAATGCAGAGACTAGTAACTGCCACAAGAAACATTTGAAGTCTTTTACCCTTGCTAAAATTGCTTACTAAATTGGCTATGTTTCCAAATTATTTCCAAATAAGTGTTCCTCAAATTCCACAAACACAGTTACTTTGATTTGATTAAAATGATCAATATACTTATTTGAATAAGTACAGATGTAAATAACACGTCTTCTGTTTTGTCTAAACTTTTAAGTGCATAATAGAACTTTGATTAAATCCTGTTCTGAAAGATACCTGGAATTGAAGGAGGGAAAAAAAATCACTTGACTTGTGCCAATCTGAGGGTTGTTGCATAACAAAATCAAGAACACTTCTGAGATGTGGGTATGAGTACTTGCAAAAGAATTTCTCAGTTGGATGTTGTTCACACAATTGTGCAATCTACATAGCATTTACTTAAATCATACAATATTGTAAAGGATAAAGTATTAGTTCAAAATTTATAGAGCAAAACAGTAAGTTACTGTATAAATAAAACCAAAGAAAGTTAGCTAACAATGGAGGTTACCTATTTAGTTATAAATAATTACATTAACTTGTTGTTTATGTGTCATGGGTAAAAACAAATAGCTGTCAACTCAAATGAGACAGAATTTTTCAAATCACCACAGATTAGGAAATATTAATTTAAAAAAAACTTGGATGGAGAAGTATGGAGCAATTTGCTGTTAGAGTTTCATGGGCTCTTGTCAACAGTACCTACATCAAATACTTGGTGCTGACTGTAAAACACACAATCTACTGGAAAACCTTCTCAAAAGAGTGTAGGGTGTCATGGAAGCAAAGACAGGACAAACTAAATACTTATATCACTATATTTTGCATGCATTTGTGGGTGTCCATAAATTGTTGGGTAACTATAACTCTAATAAACCCTTCATTTTCAGTGCTCTAAATGTCATTTTGTCAGAGTACATGTCATTCAAACACAATTGTCTATCACAAACACATTAGAGAGAACAGAATTAATATTCCATTTGCAGAGCTGCTTTCAACAAAGGTCATTGGCAAGTCAAACAACCTGGGCCAACCATATTAGCAAATATGAAATACAAATTTGGATTGGAGTATAAAAGTATTTTACCGGTCAAACAGAGTAAGTTGTGTCAAATTGTAAACACGCAAATGTAGCATTTGGACTGTGGTGGCAGAGACTGGCAATCCAAACAATTGTGGACTTGCTTAAAGACCCAGCATTGAGCAAGGACCCTTGACAGAGGTAGGATTTGAACCCTGTATCTTCTGGACTATAGACTACCTTAGCCACTAGGCCTCTACAGTCTCATAAAGCCTTACGTAGATCTACACCTAGCAGACTTATCCATAACAGCTGATAGAGTTTTAATAAATACAACTGCTACAATCCGAGCAATTGTGAGTTAAGGGTCTTCAAGAGGTGGGATTTTGGACCCTGGACCTTCTGTTCTAGTCCTGTACCTTAAACAATAGACTTGGACTACAGTCCAGGTTTATTCGTTAGCACTTTATACTTCGAAGGTTCAGGATTAACTGTGCTTTGAAACTAAGTAATTTGTTCCTGGTTATCAGTCACATATTATACACTGAACAGATTGGGATTACCTTAAAACCTGCTACACATTTAACATGCATTCACAGGGATCCCATTCCTTTTATTTTGCTATAGACTGAACACATTTGGGTTTGACATTAAAGAATATTTTTGATCTTTTTTAACAGATTTCGAACAGGTAGACCAAAGAAAAGCACAGCAGATTACATAAATACTGGATGTGCTATAAAGAAAGATCCTATAACAATTGTCAGTAACATCAGCAACAACCTCCAGAGGGCAGGAGTAAAGGTATCACAATCTATTGTTTGCAGAATACTTCATGAACAAAAATACAAAGGCTTCATCAGAAGATGCCAACCACTAATTTGCCAAGAAGTACAAAAACGAGCCTCAGAAATTCTGGGCCAGTTTTATGGACTAATGAGACAAATATTGAAGTTTATCAATGTGAAGGAAAGGCTAAAGTTTGAAGAAAGAAAATATTTGCTCATGAGTCCAAACATACAAGCTCATCTGTGAAAATGAGCTTATGTAAATATTATGTCTTAATCAGTATAAATGATTGATTGAAAATATATTTTAAGGGGGATCCAATTTTTTTGGAAAGGGATTGGCCTCACTATTCCAATACTTTTGGAGGGCAGTGTATACAAGAATGGAGACAAGTCTTCAAGTCAGCTGTTTTTTGGCGTTTGTGTTAATGAAGAATGTGAAAGGAGAGACAATTGGACGTGAGATGAATAGAGATGGATATTTTCTTCCGGTTGTGAAAGTGAGAGAGGTGAAATAGCCCCTCCAGATAATGGGACACTTCACACGGAGAAACAATAGCCCTTGGAGCCAAGCCAGGCCAGAGGCCACCCACAGCACTCCATGTTCTTCCACTCCGCACTGTATCGACACAATGGCTTCCTGGACGACCTGTCCATGTAGGTTATGGCTGGGGGAAGATCCCAGACACTCAAGCTCCACACGGCCTTGTTTTGGCTCTGACCTCCTATGGCCCGGCTTCCTGTGTCCCCTTCATCACTCTTTTAGTGCCGAAAGATGCTTGAAAGTAACATTTCTCCTTTACGTCTTCATATCCTGAGCTTATCCTGTTGATAGCCCTTGAATGACAGGACTAGGGACTCTGTATTACAATACTTTGCACCATTGCCACCTGTTACAAAGTTGTTACTTGATATTAATGTATGCTATGGCTGATACTATCATCTGTCATTTAGTCTTGTGTAACCTTGACCTAGATTTGCACCAAACAGGAGGTGTTTTGTATGGGACCGCTGACATGCACACTTACATAAACCATAGAGGTCATGGGTACTGCCACTTAAATTGTACTTAAGTAACAGCTTATTCTGCACTCTTATTCTTCTCGCCACAGGTGCCCATAGCTGGAGACTGCGTGATAGCATTGAACGCCATGATACCATGAAACAGGAAGCCTTCTGAGAGTTTCCTACTGTTTGTTATTCTAACATCTGTATTATACCAGGAAACTTGTACCCAGCGCCTTTGACTCATTTTGTGTTAGTTTCCCCAGGCCTCTAAAATATTACACCAATCATAGTTTTCCCAGAGTACACACACACACAAACACACACAGGTCAATGGTGTGGTAAGCACCCACGTCTAAAAATCCCACAGACTGGGCATTGTGCTAACATTGTTCCTGCAGTGTTGACAATTCAGTTTGAAGAAAGAATAAAAATCGCCCATATCCTTCCAGTTACTAGTCTCATATCACGTTTGCAACATTACCATTCCCTCCTGCTACACTTTTCCTTTTTTTTTTTTTTTCACAATGTACAACTGATTCGTTGGTGGGCTGCAAAATGTCTGTGGCATTAGTCAGTCTTTGCTGATCCTGTTCATCCACAGTGATCTGAGACCTGAGAGTTGATGCTTTTTAGCTCTGTGCTTGGAGCTGAATTTGCTCACATTCTCAGAAAGGTCACAGATCCAGATCCCTGAATGCTGTAGCAATTTCTTGAAATGAAGGTTTAAATGTCAGAAGAGCAGCGGACTTTTGGTGGATTTACACCTCTAAATAGAGGAGTACATATTAAACATGTGCATAGGTTTAGAAAAAAAAACCTGACTAGATACAGACAGGTTTATTATAAACAAATACATTTTAACTGGGTTAGAAAGAGCTACTGCTACTACTGGCATTTGATTACAGGTATGAGGCGAGTCTGAGCCAGAAATATCATAGACAGAATAATTTAAGATACATAACGCATGTCTCTTTGAATAATTCCACTATAAAGATCATTTGTTGCAATATGTTGCAGCCTCAGTTGTATGAATTGCAATACTTTCCAATAAACTAAAGATGTATGTGTTGGAAGGGTGTGGGGGTGGGAAGGAAATCACTTGTCAGGCAAAAGGGGGACGAATGTCGTTTACAGCCTATTACAATAAGTACTGGAAAGTCATACACACAAATACAAGCAACATACCCAAAAATCTCTAAACAGATCAATCAAGTTAGAAAGGCCTTTAGTCCAAACGTGCGCTAACAAGCAAGCCATTGCACAACTAGACTTCCTGCTCTTGAACTCCTGCCTCTGCTTGTGGATTCACTGCATTGTTTGGCTGTTATGGTGACCATGTTGATTGGTTATTTATGACTGCAACCTTCAGAGTTAAAAAAAAGAATACAATTCCTATTATGGGGCTTAACTGAGGCATACTTAAGGAGGCACTAAATGCATCTTTTAATTAACAGTTAAACGCCTTACACTTGGGCCACACCTTAAAATAAGTAGTAGTTTACAAAATCAAAACCTTAAGTTGCAAACTTAAAGAAGAGCTTGGCTCCTACTTTTGATTATGGGTGTTCCTCGGCATACAACTTTACTAGTAGAGTAAAAATATAAGCCTGAATAAAACAAACAAACACTTCAAATAAAGTGTAACC
>JAUZST010074083.1:0-21404 GCA_034779995.1 Parotocinclus haroldoi
ACCTATAGAGAACATTTGGCGCATCATAAAGAGGAAGGTGCGACAAAGAAGGCCCAAGACGATTGAACAGTTAGAGGTCTGTATTAGACAAGAATGGGAGAGCATTCCTATTTCTAAACTTGAGAAACTGGTCTCCTCTGTCCCCAGACGTCTGTGAGTGTTGTAAGAAGAAGGGGATGCCACACAGAGGTAAAAATGGCCTTGTCCCAACTTTTTTGGGATTTGTTGACACCATGAAATTTGGAAACAACCTATTGTTCCCTTAAAATGATACATTCTCTCAGTTTAATCAAAATGTATTATCTCTTGATTGCTAAGCATGATCAGATTAATTGCAATTCAATGCAAAGTTATTCCCTGCCATGAGAATGGCCTTATCACAAAAATGACTTTATTCCAACCTCATTAGTGATTCCATTCCATTCTCATTAAATTAGGAGAAATGGTTAATGAAGACAAGACATCGCTGTTAATGAAGACAAGACATCGCATACTGGTTGCTTTAAAAGGCTGTGCTTTTAGGTTTTCTTCTGTTAACCATGTTTACCTCCAAAGAAACATGTGCAGTCTTCCTTGCATTGCATCAAAAGTGTTTCAAAGATAACATTGCTGCATGTAAGATATTACCCCAATCAACCATTTATTGAATCATTAAAAACTTCAAGAAGAGTGGATCAATTGCAGCGAAGAAGGAATCAGGGCACCCAAGAAAGTCAAGCAAGCATCCGGACCATCTTCTAAAAAGGATGAAGCTGGCTCAGGAATGGCAGAGGGAAGGTTCACCTAAGTGCACAGTGAGACAAGGGCATTTGTCAAGAAGGGCAGCAAAAAAGTCACAAGACAAGACTGACATTCTGCAGGAGGTATAGGGATTGGACTGCAGTGGACTGGGGTAAAGTAATTTTCTCTGATAAAGCTCCGTCAGAGGGTACATCTGGAAAATTATCGTCCAGTGAATAAGATGCCAACACTGAAGCAACCTGAGGCCATACATGTTCGCTCAGAAGAAGAACACTGCCATGAATAAGAAATAGTATCAAAATATCCCCCATGAACAACTTCTCCCAATGATCCTTGATCAATTTGAAGATGACCAATGATTTTTCCAGCATGATGGAGCACCATGTCACAAGACAAGAGTTATATCCAAGTGGCTATCGTTGTGACAAAACATTGAAAGTTTAGGTCCATGGCCAGGAAAGTCTCCAGATCCCCATCCTATTGAAAACATGTAGTCAATAATCAAAAAGATGATGGACAAACAAAAACCCAGAAGAAGAAGGGTCACCACTGCAAAGTCTTTGCTGAAACTGGATGTATATGTGAATACAAAGTTAAAAAAAAACATGGAATGCTTATAATTCCACTTCATTATACCATTTAAACATCTGACAAATGGTTCTAAAAATGAGGCAGCAAACTCTGTGAAAACCAAAATGTGTGCCTTTCTCAAGCCTATTCTCCATTCCTCTACAGCCCCAGACCAGAGAAAGTTGGGACAGTATGGAAATTGTAAATAAAAAGCAGCATTTCTAACACTGACTTTTAAGACGCAACAAAAGGAAATGCCTCCATATCCATGCCTTGCAATGTGAACAGCATGTGGTTTTGCATTGTTACATTACATTGCCAGCATTTAGCAGACGCCCTTATCCAGAGCGACTTACCACTCATACAGTCTTACAATCTAAGCAATTGTAGGTTAAGGGTCTTGCTCAAGGACCCAACTGTGGCAACTTGGCAGAGGTGGGATTTGAACCCTGGATCTTCTGGTCCAGAGTCCAGTACCTTAATCGCTAGGCTACCACAGCCCTTTGTCTACCATTGTCTTGCTGAAAAAAGTATGGACATCCCTGGAAAAAATGATGGCAGCTTTGTTGCTCTAAAATGCCAATGTACTTTTCTGCATTTATGCTGCTGTTACAGATGTGTAAATTAACTTTGCCAATGTTACTGAAACATGCTCATATAATGGCTCTTAAACTTGTTGCTGATAACAGTGTGGATGACCCTTTTCAACTTTTTTTCTAAGTATCTGGAATACTGAATCATCTGACCACAATACACGCTTGCATTGTGTGATGATACATCTTAGATGTCCCCAAGTCCAGGAAGTTGATATGCTTCTGGACGTAAGGCTTATTTTTGCACAGTAAAGTTGTGCTGATGTTCTGGTACTAGTTCCAGCATCACACACTTAAATGTTTCTCCACCTCAGCATCACTCTATTGGTTTTTATCTATAAAAACCATTCCCACCATACCCACCACACCAAAGTGCAGTAACTCCATCCATCATTTAGTTATTAGGAGACTATGTGCTTCCAAGAACTTCCTGCTGAGGACTCATTATTTTCAATAATATCTATATCACTATTTAATTTTAACTGTATTATTTACTTAATTTTTACTATCAATATAACAACTATTTCAAATAACATCTAGGCCCCCCAAGGAGTATTTTTTGAGTTTTGGTCCTCCCAAGGTTTCTTCCTTCATTTAGGAAGTTTTTCCTTGCCAGTATTGCCCTAGGCTTGCTCTATTTGGGATTGGCCTTTTAAGATAATATTGTAAAGCGGAAACAATGCACCATTGTAAAAAGCGCAAAATAAATCAAATTGAATTCATGTTTTCAGTGGCATTTGTGAATGTATCCATGTTTTAGTGTTTGATAAAGGATTGCCAAATAAATATCTTATCCATAGGCTTATATCAGCTATTGTTGCATGCCTGTTCTTTATGCAGTGCCGTCTGTTTTTTTTTTTTTTACCTCATTATTTGCCCTAAATTGCCACCATCCAATTTTTTTGAACAGGCTGCATGCTTAAATGAAGACCAGACAAAACATGAACTATCTTGGGTTCACACTGTCTGCATAAGCAATGTTTGCTTTTAATATCTATAATTTAAAAATAGAGGAACATGAGACATGAAACATAAGACTGCAGGTCTCTCATGAGACATGAGAAACAAAATCACCCTAAATATTTCAAACTTAAGTTAATAAACCACAACCTGAAACGCTAAATAATTTTTTGAGCTGTACATCCTGTAGATTCGAGTGTGAAACTATCCTTTTGAATTTAAAAGGTATAAAGTGGGCAGCATATAGCCACTCAATGATGATGTTATCCTAAGTGAGATTTAAAATAAAGCCTTACGGGGTCAAAGAACCAAAGTGAGGTCTCGTGCCTCGGCCAGAATACACATAATGAACCCGTAGGTGCTCTTAGGGTCGCTGGTAGAGAGGGATAGGATCCATACGTGCAGAGTACAATGAAGTTCTGTGTGGGTGAAATTTGGGTGAGTTAGTCCAAAGGCTTTAAATGAATCAGCACAGCATATGGTTGCTGTTCATCAAAATCAGGCAGGGGATAGAAAACAACCTCTGAGCATTAACCTTATCAGCTTCTAGACACTGACTCCTCTCTAGACATCCAGCAGGATAGTAGTTTCGACATCCTTTATAGATGTAGCTGTGTAATGTGGGGCTGCATGGATGGGACTCTTTTTCCTGTCTATCATTGGGTATCCTTAAATAAACAGCAAGCCAAATTAACTAAGAATGTTTTTAAAATGGGGCACGTTATCCCCTAGAGGACTAAAATCTCTTTTGTAATTAACTACGATTTGTTTATAGATCTGGACAAGATAAGCAAAAATTATAGTGGTGGCAGATTTCAGATTCCTAGTCTAGTTAGCCAGCACTGTTTAGATGAATATTGACATATGTTGTATCCCTAACATAAGCAACCACAGTGGCAAAATGCAAGCAGCAGACACCAGGATGACGGATAGTGATACTGATACTGATACTACGAATAAAACACAGAAGGGGATAAAACTAAAGGAATATGAAGACAGGCTTTAACCTTTGTTACATGGTCCCTAGAAATGTGGAGTAGAAGCCCCCCCCCCTCAACTAAACCTGAAGTTATCTAAATTAGGTGATAACAAGAACATTAGTGTATGCCAGCATAGAATACAACACAAAAAGAGACAAGTTCACCTGCTGCAGCCACCACATGTCCAAAGTCAGTAAAATCTTGTTGCCAAACAAATGTTTGGCTCCTGTTCTTAGGGTGTACTCATGATGAGCCCAGTTACTCTGAACTGTGCTGGAGTGAGATTGTCCACCCTCCGCACTTCCTGCTGTCCATGCTCACACAGCACAGTAGATATCACGATTGTACATATGTGATTTATTTGGTTTCGTATTGGGCATGTTGGCTCACATTTACTTTCACAGCATTTAGCAAGCAATTGTGGGTTAAGGGTTTTGTTCAAGGACCCAACAGTGGCAGCTTAGCAGAGGCAGGATTTAAACCCCGGACCTTTTGGTGTGACGGAACCCCGCTTGCGCTACACCTCTAGGCCGTGGCATTCCCTTGGTTTCTCTTGCTGCACAGGCATGATTCATGATCACACTATATGCCTGTCATGCTAGAGTCCAGTGTACCGTGCTCCAACACAATTTGGAGCGATCACACTAGTCAAGCGGATCGTGCTTTGGGGGGCAATCAGTGCAGATTGATTAGTCTAAATAACCCCTAAACTCTGCAATAAAACAGGTCACTATCTGAGAGGCTCCAAATCAGGAGAACAATCAGAGATTTTGGTGAGCACCCCAAAAGATAACCTTAAGTAACGTTAGTGTGCCTTTGTGTTCAACAAGACGATGGAGTTTGTTGGGGATTTCAGGTATTTTAGGGAACCCCTGCCAGTTAGCATTCAGGCAGAGGAGACAGATGTACTGCCAATTGCAGTGTGGACTGGACTAACAACACCAATGTGCTGTACAGGAAAGGTCAGAGCAGACTTCTTTTAATAAGTAGGTTTAAATCTTTCATTGAGTGCAATAAATTACTGGAACAGTTCTTACTGGAATGTTGACACAAGGTAGGTCGAGTCCATGGATTCATGCTGTTAGTGCCAAATTCTGACCCGACCATGTGTGCCTACAGGCTACATTTTTTAGAGTCTGCTCAGTGATGGTGAGCCTGTCCCCATTGCAGCTTCAGCTTCAGTTTTTGGTTGATGTGGAACCCAGTGAGGGTCCTACTGTAGCCTATCCACCCTCAAGGTTTGATGTGTTGTTAATTCAGAGATGCTTTTCTGCTCTCCACAGCTGTACAGAGTGGTTACCTGAGCTTGAATCACTCTGGCACCAAAAAGGTACTCCTGTATACATAACTGCTGCCCAACAAATGGGCTTCTATATTACACCATTCTGGGTAAACTTTAGAGATTGTTGTGATCCGTGGAGATTAGGAGTTATAAAAGTAATCAAACCAGTCCGTCTGGCACCAGCAATCATGCCATGGTCAAAATCAGTGAGATCATATTTTTCCAATTCTGATGGCAGTGAACTTTACATGAAACTGCTGGCCTGCATCGGAATTATTTTACGCATTGTGCTGCTGCCATACAACTTGCTGATTATGACATTACATGAACGTGTGTACATGTGTTCCCTATACAGTGTTCAGTGTGGCTGTAGTAACCCTACAACGCTGATTTTTTAGGGTACTACATTATATATTACATTAAGAGTGATATTATGCCAGCACCATGACATTGCTAGGTTAACTAGCAAGGACACCCTATGTCTCACCCATACCTCAAGACAAGTCTGCATGTAGGTAATACATTTTAAAGAAATTGAACTTGTTTATTAAAACTGTTAGAAGATTTATCTGGGTGCTCCAGGTTCTCAGATCCCCAAGGTGCTGTTTTATGTAGACTTTCTAATCATTATTGTCCCTAGGTGTGAGTGTGAATTTGAATGAGTGTGCGACACCCTGCAATGGGATGGTGTCACAAAAAGGGTGCATTCACACCTTACTTTCAATGTTTCTGTGGCATCCACCAACCACAAGTCCATGGTTAGGGTATGGTAATTCTCTGGGCTACTAATCTGAATGTTGAGACCTTAAAATCAGCACAGCGCTAGTGCAGTATTCTAGAGCTCTAATGTAACCTGCAGCTGTTTCATTGTCATTATGTTGTCAGTCTGGCTGTTAGGGCTTCTGCTGGGGCAGTACTGGCTTAGTGGTTATGATCGGATGACTACGTACCTTCAGCAGGACCCTGCTGTAGAGCTGTGTCTTCATATTAGCCATATGGGACGGTGGTAGCCTAGCGGTTTTGGTACTGGACTCTGGACCAGAAAGTTCAGGATGCCAAGCTGCCACAGTTGGGTCCATGGGCAAGGCTCTTAACCCACAGCTGCTTGAATTGTAAGACTGTATCTGTTGTAAGTCGCACTGAATGAGGCCGTCGGCTAAATACTGTAAATGTAAATATATGGGACTGCAGTAGCCTAGCAGTTAAGGTACTGGACTTTTGACCTGATGATCCAGGGTTCAAATCCTATCTCTGCCAAGCTGCCTAAGTTGCGTCCTTAAGCAAGGCTCTTAACCCACCATTGCTTGAATTGTAAGACTGTATGAGGTGCAAGTCGCTCTGGATAAGGGCGTCTGCTAAATACCGTCAATGTAAATATTAGTCATAATGGCATTTGCTTGGTAGACAGTAGCATATTGGACGGAAGGTAATTGGAAGGTTGGAAATCAAACCCTGTTAACAACTGGGATCTTATATGCAAGTCATTCTGGATAAGGACATCTATTAAATTTTATACATGAATGCGAAATTTTAAAAATTGTTTATTGAACAATGTTGGATGTTTGTAATGTCTGAACCGAATTCTCAAATGTATACTTATGTTGTATTATTTGAAAAGCGATTATTTAGTAACGTTCATTCAGTAACACCACTAAAGTCATTATTCACCGATTTGGAAATATGTGGCGCTGCCAAGTGGTCATTTTGAGTATTTCACTCGCTTCGTGTGTTACTGAATGGGCTAATTGAAGAAGACTGACCATTGGCTGATAATCTCTATCGGGAATACACACAACAGACCTTCTAATATACCTTCTATCATAAAACTCCATCCAAATAGCTTATATATTCAAACATTAAAAATCCACTTTAGGCTATTGAAGTGAACTGAAAAAAAAATCACTTTTATGGAGAACTTAACACCCCGGCCATTACGGGTTAATAAACGTGCACGTCGGCTTGTTCAAATGCTGACGCCATTAACGAGTTTAAAGCAGCTGGACACTTGAGTTACACACAGTGTCGGACTAAAGGGCGAGGAGCACGTCGTCCCCCCCAGTTCGGAAGTTTCAAGGAGCAACACGTTTTCCCTCCTCCAACAAATTTGCTCCTCCTTGCCCCCTCGAACCTCCCCCCCCCCTTATTAAAACAACTCTAAAAACTCGGCTTTTATAAGCCTCTTCCAAATGGACGTGTTAGGAGAAGAGGGACCGCATGGCCGCCTGCATGAAATTATAGCGTTACCTCGCCAAGTCCAGAATTTAAATCAGTGATGCTTGGAGAAACTTGAATATTCCATAACCTTTTACTTACATTTTATTGGATACAATTTTTAAGCTTTTTAAACACGCGCCACCAGCCAAAATGACTATTAGGACTCGATCCGATTTTATTTTTATTTACTGAGATTTTCACCTGTTAACGTCGAGACTCCATGTACGTTTTCTCTGAAGGCGCACAAGAAACTTTCAGAAAGTTTAGTCCAGCCTAAGCCCTGCCAACGGAGCATCGCCTGATCTCCTCCATCCAAAAAAGACCAAAGAAATGTCAACAAATAGCTGCTTCAAGGTAGGAACTATTTATAACCCTCTGAACGGCAGACGTGTCCTTACAAACCTGTATAGATTGTTACACGCTCATTTGAACTCATGTAAGAATTAACTTCCTAATCATTTTGCACGGCTTGTCTTGTGGTTAAGGGAAGATAAAACCGGCAAGAGTCCGCTTTTCAGTAGCAGCACAGATGTAACAGGCTTGACATCTACTGCTGATGCTGCGTGCTGCTGTTTCTCTCATCTCGGGTTGCCTAGTATCCCGAATACAAAGATTAAAGTCTGCGTTGAAGCTGCCATAAAAGAAAAAGAGAGCTAACCCGAAAGAGAACTAACACATTTAGTATGATATTTTTTACATGGGTGGTACTAAATTCGAATCCAGATTTCGAGTACGTCTATTATTTGACGTATCTGTAAGAGGTATAAAAAAACTTTAGCTTGGAAATACTACTTCAAGGGTTTGTTAATCAAAGCGGGGAGTGTTGTACAAAACTGTCGTATTGCTGTGTATATAAACTGTCGCCGAAATGTATTTTCCACTTTCACTAACTTTCCATTTAACTCTGCCTGAGTGCATTTTAACGTGATTACAGTGGACGGAAAGCAGTCCAATCTGGCAACACTTCACTCTTTCTGACGTTCCAGACTGCAATATTTAGTCTGGATTTATATGAACGCTCTGCCCACGCGCTTAACTCCAAAGTGCAACAGTGAGGCTTATGTTATGATTGTATGTATTTACTACACGTAAAATGAAATGTTTTTTTTTATATTGCCTTTTTGAAGCAACCAGATTATTGTAATTATGGAGATGACGCGAGTAGTGATGTCACGTACTACCAAGTCACAGGAAATTCTAACAGCAGCGATAGGTTTCTAATCAGGTTCTTAAGAACACAGGCGAATTGGGTACAGATAATGGAGCTTTGGACACATTTGAGTTGTCTAACTCACTGTCACCTGTCAAACTCATATACTTGTAATCACTAGCATAGCGATGCCAGGTCCTAACAACACGTGACATGGCTGTCCCAGTGCCAGTTTCATCTTTCGGTCGGTGACACCGTGTTGTTATTAAAACGTTTGGGCATAATACTCATCCTCTCAATAACAGATCCCCTTTAGATGCAAGTTAAACGAAATGTTACTAGCGTGATTGTCTGGCAAATCAAGTCCTCAATCAAGTTAATATTCTTGGCGTATAACACTTTTCTACCCCAACTTATCAGTTAGCCATTTAAAGCAACAGAATTTAGATTAAACAGAGGTGCAGCTTAAATTGTCTTAATAGATATTATTAACTAGCTTATTGGCTGTATGCATATGGAGTTAGTGATATACTACAATCAGAAAGCAAAAATAAACAGAGCACAACTTCAAAATAATCATCCATGAACTCTCCAAGAATCTTTTACACTCCAGTGGTTTTCAGTGGTATCCAGAAGTGGAATTAATTTGGTATTTCATTAATACCCCATTCATTAAATTCAGGGTCACAGTTGGAAGTCAGGATGGGCGCCAATCCTTCGCAGGGTGCACACACAGTCTCACTGGGGATACTTTAGAAATGGCAGTTAACCTGAAATGTGCTTGGCATGTGGGAGAAAACTATGCATAGAAAACCTGCAGAGATACTGGGAGAATATACAAACACTGCAGTGGCTTGACCAGGAATCAAACGTGGGTCGCTACAGCTGTGAGGTGACAGCGGTAATTACTATGCTAGGTTTGCACTCATTGCCGTCCCAGACTCTGCCTGTGTGGGGTTTGCATGTAGTCCCTGTGTGCTGTGGGTACTCCAGTTTCCTCCATCATTCCAAAGACATGAGTTTCTATAAAGTGTCACAGTGAGGGTGTGCTGAGTTTAACTGGTCTGAGAATCAATTGGAACTCCTTGTTGGACGCGGCCTTATTCACTAGCCCACCACCACAGGTTCCTGGGTTTGTGTCCCAATTGTGATTTCTTTTTGGGTCGGATGAGCACTGTTACCTTTGACACAATTGGCTGTGTATGAAGATGGGATGATGACCTGCTGCTGCAAAAATGACCCCTGACAGGAAAAATGGAGTTAAAATGTAAAATAAATACATTAAAAAGAAATCTCTGTGGGTGTGCCTAATTCAGGATTAGACGAGAATTTTCTTAATCCTTTATTGCTTAATCCTTTATTGTGATTCAGCAATAGTTTCATTGTTCATCACTGTCTGTGAAGTTTATACTCCGCTTGCAGAACACACAGGGGTTCTTAAGGGTGAGTGAGTAAGTGGAAAGTAGAGGCACAGTCGTCTGTTCCTTATTAACACAATAAGAGCCATAGAAGAGTTCTGAAGGCTGAGAGGCTCATAATGAAACATAGGTGAGGGATGGTATATAGTTGGCCAACAGAAGCAACTAAGCAGAGCAGAGCCCTTAATCTGGAACAATATATGTGCTTGTGGTTAGTGCATACATCTAGGAAGTTCCTCTGGCAGTGTGCCACCATCATGATTGGAGTTCCCAGACAATTTCGTTTTCCTAGTGTGCAGTGGAAGAGGCTTGTCAAAAAGGCCTAATATACATGCCTTTCTAAAGCAGTAACCTAGGGTTTGCTGGAGTTTAGGGGTTTCCCAGTACTTTGAAAAAAACTGTTAATACGTCAGTGAAGTTATTCAAGAGCTTATATTTGCGATACTACATAGATCTATTTAGGATTCATTTTATGAACTAAGAATGTGTTGGGTGGAGGAGTACAATCGTAAGTCATGTTAGTATTCTTATCATATATTATTTCCAAGTGCGTTTCTCAGCCCAACCACAAAAATTGACAAGTGTTTTCAAGCACTTTATTTCAGAAGGGGAGCAGCTTATATTTCTTTGTTAGTGCGTGTAGGCATATTATCAAGCTTTTTGACATTTATTTGACAGAGGTATGCAAGACCCTTGAAATTCAAACAAGTAATTACCAGCACAAGACCTTTCAGCATCCAGTGCCCCCACTGGTTCCCAGAACTGTGACCTCTCTGGTATATTCTTACAAGTGCTCAGAAACATTGAGGTCAGGTCATTGAGGTTTTCTCAAAAGTAAGGAAACAAACTGAAAACATGAACATTTTTGACAAATCAGTAGAATGTGGCAAGAAGTATAACAGCTGCACTGTGGGAAACTGGAAGCCTGTTTGAGTGACATCTGTGATAGCACGTTTTTTTGTTTTTTTTAAACCAGAAATGGGGATGATGTCCACACATTCTGCTGGTGCAAGGAATAAAATTGCACCTATGTATTTTGGTGAATTTCTCTACCAGTTGTGTCGCACACCTGCCTTCCCAATTAAAAATCTTAAAACAAGTTGAAACAAAGCCACCATGTTGGTAACTTTGATAACAGGTTTCCCACTTGACCCACGGCTTGTGTCTAGAATTGGACCACCTTGTGCTAAACCATTTAAATTTTATATTTTTGTTTCCATACTTTTGAGGCAAGCTGTGCAAACAAATGACAAAAGGGAGGGTCAGTCTTAATCCCGAGCTACAGTAGCTGTCTGTTGGGGATTTCTGTACGTGCATGTTTGGGTTTTCTATTGGTACCACAAAGAAATGCAATTTATCATAAACGTATTGTTAGCAAGTGTGTGTGATATCTTGTGATGTCCTGTAAAGCATCCAGGTTTTACTCCAAATCAGAGCTGATATTCTGTTTCCACTGTGACCCTGGCCAGGTTAAAAATAATTACTGAAGATGTATTTACAATGGCATTCTTCTAAACCAAATTCTACACTTTTTCATCGAGTCATCTGCAGTCTATTGACAAACTAGAATCTGCAGTAACCGAGTTGGTCAGCCTTGATTATTGAGAGCTTTAAACTATTTTTCACAGGGCTGTATTTTTTCGTCATAGATGTTGAGCCAAACAGTGGGGTCTTTGTGCTATAATGACGAAGTCACTTATAGATGCTGGCTGCTATTTAAAACCTTTGCACACGTGGTCACATGATCACTAGTGACTAGTGGAATAAACACCTGAACAAAGTGTGTGCAAGAGAAATTGAGATTATCAAAGTAACAAACTGCATTCATTTGAATTAAACAGCGCGTATGTTGTACATCAGGATTCTAGTCCTGATTTAGAGCTAATTAAACAGACATCCGCATTAGTGCTGCATCTGGAAGGTTGCTGAATAGATGGGTGATTTGATGAACATTGAGGTTTATGCTTAAAGTTTTATCATTAAAGAAAGTCATGAAATCATGCTGAATTTCAAAGTCTCTGTTTATGTAACTTTTTTTTAGTTAATCTGGAGGCTATATTAAATAAAAATCTATGATTATTCTTATTTTTTTTGGTGATTGGGGTTAAATAAGCAGCTTTTGCTTTGGTTAAGGGCATGTTTGTACTCTGCCGTGCTATCCGTTCATGCAATCCTAAATACCTAATTTACTGTCAGTAACAAAACTGTACATTTATAGCATTTAGCAAACATCATAATGCAGTGTGTTTTGCAATTTATCTGAGCAGTTAAAGATTAAGAGACTCAAGTCAAAACATTGAACATTGAGCCTCAGTGCCTACTGATCTACTAATACGGATGCTGAATAATGGCCTGCTACTGGTTTTTCCTGTACTTTTCCACACCCAAATCCAAGTAACTCAAAAGTTATTTAAAAGTTCAAAAGTTATACCACGACTATTTAGTGATTTATTAGGTGTTCCTATACCTAACATCGCATTAATACTCCTGTAGACAAAAAGACCTATAGTTATGGCCGAAATTGTTGGCACCCCAGAAAATAAAGTATTTAGCTTAGAAAGTTATTGCAAGTACACGTTTTGTTATACACCTGTTTCTTTCCTTTGTGTGTATTGAAACAACATATAAAAATGCAGAAAAGCCAAACATGATATAGTTTCATGCAAAACTCCAAAAATGGTCCTATAGTAAATTGTTGGCACCTTTTCAGAACTGTGGGTAAATATCTTTGTTTCAAATGTGGTCGTTTTCTCGTTTGAACTCACCCCAGGCAAGTAATAGGTCTGGGCAATATAAAAATCACACCCGAAACCAGATAAAAATGAGAGAAGTTGACTTCATATTTGCATTGTGTGTGTCTGTGTGCCACACTAAGCATGGAGAAGAGAAAGAGAAGAGAACTGTCTGAAGACTTGAGAACACAAAATTGTTGACGAATATCAACAATCCCAAGGTCACAAGTCCATCTCCAGAGATGAGTGTGCAACATAATCAAGAAGTTTACAGCCCATGGCACTGTAGCTACTCTACCTGGATGTGGACGGATGAGAAAAATTGGGATGCAGAAAGGTTGCAATGCAGGACAGTCCATATGGTGGATAAGCAGCCTCAAGCAAGTTCAAAAGGAAATGCAAGCTGTCCTGCAGGCTCAAGCTGTATCAGTGTCAGCATGAACTATCTGTCAACATTTGAATCGATTGAAATGAAACACAATGGCAGGAGAGCAAGGAGGACGCAAAGACATAAAGCTAGACTGCAGTTTGCCTTGACTGTGTGCAAGGCATTATGAAATCTGAAGATTACCAAAGGATTTTGGGTCTCAATGTAGTGGCCAGTGTCAGAAAGCTGGGTTTGTGTCCTAGGTCATGGGTCTTCCAGCAGGACAATGACCTCAAACAAACTTCAAACATGGAGCAGTTTGCAAAAAATGAGTGGTCCAACTTTTTGTTTTTGTTTTTATGTGTTGTTCCAATTCACACAAACGAAATAAACGTGTATGAAAAGACATCTCCAGATCTTAGATCTCCAGTATTTCCACAGACTTGAATTACATTTTGAAAATGAAACCATTTTGCCTTTAACAGGTTTTTTACCTGACCGTGTGCTGACTGATGAGCACAATCGAGAGTTGAAGGTCAGAGTGACTGTGTTTGAGCTGGGCAGTGCAGACTTTGTCGATCCAGTATGAACTTTAATCTACCGTCAAAACTTTGAATTTTCTCTCTCATGAATGAGTGACCTTCCTTGCCTGACTTTGCTGGAACATGGCCAACTCCAAACAGCCAATACTTCATAAACGCACTCGCAAATGATGAACATCACATTTTCCCCACACAGCGCATGCTTAAGTGACCATCCCCAATCTTTAAGCTGTGTTAAGAAATGAATATGATATGGGGTGATGGATTAGGTTTTAATTCACTAGGGGCATCGTTCAAACACACATACTCCTCATGGTATTGAGTCACTCACTATAGAATCAAATGGCCATCTCAGTACCTACACCCTTATGGTCAAGAGGACCTGTCAATCTCAGTTCATTAAGCCTCAATCTCCAGAGAAACACTACTTCAGAACGTGACTTGATGACTTAATCCACAAAGGGCAGTGTTACTATTGTTATCAGATGTTCTCATTAAATAAGCCTTGAGATTTAAGCCATGATTTTTGTGTATAGACCATCTTAACGTTCTTAAATGAGCATTGAGGTTCACTCAGAGTTTATAAGTGTCTGAGTCACTCCACAACGCAACTCTTTGTGTAAGGTGGAGTCTGGAAGGTCTGGAGCATCAGCGCCTAGGGTATTGTAAACACTGATGACGTTAAAGGCCAGAGTTCTGTTCCTGATGCTTTAACAGTGCTTCACTCCATCATATTAGCCCCACCTTGCTGAAGCCAGCTGTGCGACCTAAACCAGTGGGCAAACATTATGGATCCAAATCAACTAACAAAGTTCTTAGGAATGACAGTGAATTATTCAAAGAGCACTCATTAGCTTGAGAGGTCTCTCCCTGAAATAATATTACGGAGAGACTAGCATCTCTGATAATCTGATTTTCACTGCTCGTGTCTTCCCACGGAGATATAAACAGATGATGTCAAGAGGGTGGTGCCCCTCAGCAGTGTCTGCCAAGCAGATGGGGAACTGCATTAGTTTGGAAACTTGGAACAAATGGCCATTTGAAACCTCTAAAAAACCACTTTGAGTTTGAAGGAGAAGGGAGGGGGCAATTTCCAGTCGAAAAGTCTAACGTATCCTGATGCTTTTGTTCTTTTTAGATGCTGGACTACGGACAATTGATTCCAGTCATACGAATTATATTGATTATTCCTCTAGTTTTGTTTCAAAAGGTTTATAATACAGTGTTCCCAGAAGCAAAGCATGAATTTGGCAGTGACACAATTTCCTACATTCGTCTCATTCATTCACATGAGTACAACTGTTTCTTATCATTATTTATTGTTTACGTATCAAAGTATTTGTATTAGTAATCTAGAGATGATTTAAAGTGTACAGAAGGACGTATGTACAGGTATATGCAAATGCTACACCATTTTATATAACAGACTCGAGCATCTGCAGATTTTGGTACCCGTGTGGGGTCCTGGAACCAATTCCCATGGATACAGAGGACCTCTGTACAACGAGAACCGTTACATATATGCATTATATACGCTGTATACCTGGCTTGGTCATTGTTAACCTCATGTCTTTTATCCTTTTCAGATGAAATGTGATAACATGATTACCTATCTAAGGATTATTGGGACAACACTATTTGGAGTCTCACTGCTTGTGGGAATATCTACGGCCTACATCATGCAATATCAGTTTTTTACAACAACAGGCAACTATTTGTCATTTGGCCTTTATGGAGCCATTTTGGTCATTCACCTCATCATCCAGAGCTTGTTTGCTCTGTTAGAACATAGAAACATGCGGCGGTCCCTGGAGACACCAATCAAACTCAACAAATCGCTAGCGCTCTGCATTGCTGCCTACCAAGAAGACCCAACCTACTTGAGAAAGTGTTTGATATCAGTCAAGAGGCTCACTTACCCAGGCCTCAAGGTCATTATGGTGATTGATGGAAATGGTCCTGACGACACCTACATGATGGACATCTTTCAGGAAATAATGGGCCGGGACAAGGTTGCCACCTATGTCTGGAAAAGCAACTATCACCAGCGTGGCCCAGACGAGACAGAGGAGTCATACAACGAGAGTCAGCAGCAAGTCTCTCAGATAGTACTTAACAATAAATGTATTTGCATCATGCAGAAGTGGGGTGGAAAAAGGGAAGTCATGTACACAGCCTTCAAAGCCTTGGGAAGGAGTGTCGACTATGTGCAGGTAAGTCTCCGGGGTAACTTGCCCTGCCAAGCTAAATATGGCAGCTAGCGAACACAAAGGCACTTTTGTGACGTTTAAAACGGTGCCAGTCTAATGTGTGTAGTGTGCTGGGACTGAGGAAAATGACGGTGTTAACAGTGATGCTCCTGATTTAGGATCCCTGTGAGCTTTCATTCACAGCTATTTTGGAATATCACATACGCATTCTCAGCATCTTTGTAAAAACGAATTCTAATGAATTTGCTGTCAGGTTGTTGATGGCTACAGATTGTGTAGGATGATGGCGTGAGTGTGAGTGTGTGTAATGGCAAAAAGACCCTTGAAAGTACCCTAAACATGGATCATAAACAATATACTACTCACAAAAATTGAAATTGAATTGAAAAAAATAATAATAAAAATGCAATTATAATGAAATGCCCCCTATTTTTTGAGCAGTGTAGTATGGTGATGAAATGTATTATAGCTTTATATAAATAGTCTCGTGGGAATTTTTTTACTTTGACCTTTGGGTTGTTTGAAAGTCATCACAGTGGGCAAAGAAATATGGTTGAGTGTCAACCTATTTTGGCACATATATGCTTCTAGTCATAGATCTGTCTGAAAATCATGCGCTATTTAGCAAAATCAGTCTAACAAAAGAATGACTGGCCTTGTTTCTACAAACTGAGCCTCGAACGTTCAGATGCAGGTAATCATGTTGGGGGGGAAAATTTACAATTGGTGTGATTTTTCTTTCCTTTTTTTTCTCTCCATCTGATTTTAATGAAAGGCATGACCTCAACCTCAGCTTCATGTGGAAAAGAAGAATTACATTTAGCATATCACCAATCTGTCACTGCAGACTGCCCTAATGGTGATTTCTCTTCCTGTGGGATTCATTTGGATGAGCCAGCCATAAGCTGATGGTTGGAAGAAGCACAGTGAAGGAAGTGAAATACCTACTTAACCATAGTTTAGTTTCATGACAAGACTAGAGCTATAGCAATTGGAATGCACTCTATCAGTGAAAAGGCAGCTGTTGTGTGAGAATGTAGCAAATACATCTGGATATAGATCAGAATGTTTCACTATATTTATGACCAGAGAACAAAAGTGTATGTTTGCAGTTCTGGCTGCAACTCTTGTCTTGGCTGCTTAAATGTGTGCAGTGTGGCTGCAAATAATAGTAAATGGAGAACCAAAAGTATCACTTTCACTGTAGATGAGGCAAACCTACTTACAGGTGTTAAAGTTCCCTAAAGGGTTTTAGGAGCCTCTATTACATCCAGTTGATTGCAAAAGCTTGCTCACTAAAGTCTACTGAGAAATGATATGCAGAACTAGCCAACACTATAAACATTGTTTTTTAGCAGTTAAACATGTATACACGGGCTATGTTGCTGAAATACTCAAGCAGTCGTGATGATTAAAAGAGATTCAAATCAATGCCAGCTTACAGCATTACAGCGAGAATTTGGTCTGATCTACATTTCAGGCCTGTAGCAATTTGGAGCTAGTAATGAATAAAAAATGTGATTGCAATCATGAATAGGTACAGTCTTTGAATAGCAAAGATGGCCAAAAAGATCTCCAGTTTGTCAACAAATATGTGAGAAAATTATTGAAATGTTTAAAAACATACGGCAAAAACAGATTGGAAAGGCTTTGCATACATTTCCCTCTACTGTAAATAATGTCATGCAATAACGATTCAGAAAATTGGGAGGAATTGCAGTGTAAAGACCAAGGGTGCAAGCTTAAGCTTAAGCTAAACTCACATGATCTTCGATCCCTCAGACAGTACTGCATCTAGGATGGATCATCACAGTGAAAATGTGTGTTGTGATTTTTTTTTTTTAAACAAAATTGATCATCCAGACTAATATGAGCAACAAGCCAGGGTCTGTCATGGTATGGGGCTGTGCCCTTGGCAATAGTACTTTACACTGCTGTGATGACAGCATTAATGCAGAAAAGTATAATAAGATCTTAGAGCAACATATGCTGCCTTCAAGTGGTCATCTTTTCCAGAAATGTTAATGTATTTTTCAACAAGACAATGCAAAACCACATGCTCTACACATTACAAAGAGGTTACTGGACTGGTCTGTCTGTAACCTTGACTTGATCCCAGTAGAGAAAGTGTGGAGAGTTTTGAAATGGACAACAGCGACCCTGTACTGTTGCACATCTTAAGACTTGTTTACAGAAGGAATGGAAATAAAATAACACCTGATACACTCATTAGTTTTTGTGCCAAAATGACTTGTAGTGTGGAGCAGTCTGTGTTGTGGCCCTGAATTGCAGGAACAGGAATTTGTTTCTTAACAAATTAAGTAAAGTTGACCAGACAAAATATCTCAGGTTTATACTGTCTGCAATGAACATAAGTCAAAGTCAATCTGAGAAACATTGTTTTAAGTACCTTGTCTACCTTTTCTGATTTGGGGTTGTAAAATGAAACAAATCTAAGCAGTTTAAGAAAAGTTCAAAAACTATTCCTAAAAAGCCACATGATTAGGATGTGTTTACATTTTTATTGTTCTTATTATTACATTTATTCAGCAAGATGCTAATCATCAGTGTCCTTTCATGACAAGTTTATCCATTCTTATACCTGGTAAAAGGATCAAAGGTAAATTTTTGGTGGACAGTGGACAGTATGTGTGATGTGGTCTGTATGTGTGATTCAATTTATACTTAACTTAAACAGCAAATTATGACAAATTTAAGCTTGTTGAGCTGCAAATGTTTTTAACAGACGAAAACATCAAGTACCTAAGCTTTCTACCTACAAAAGTTTTGGACATGTCATGTTTTGGTGCATGCACCCTCATAATTAGTAGTTGGAAGCTAACTAGCGTGTGTGTGTGTGTTTGTGTTTTGCTGTGTATTTAGGTTTGTGACTCCGACACAATGTTGGACCCAGCCTGTTCAGTGGAGATGGTGAAAGTTCTCGAAGAAGACCCCATGGTGGGGGGCGTCGGGGGAGATGTACAGGTACATTAGCCTTTCATTAGTTGCTTTCAGGTCTGCATACTATATTTACTGTTTGTAGCCAATCTGATACTGATACCCCATCTGTCAATTGAAAGAAGCCACCAAATGACCATTCCTGAACTGTTATGTTCTGTCAGTTCATGCAAGACACATCAGCGTGGCTGTCATGTTTGTGTTGTGCTGGCATGAGTGCTGCGCTTGCCTTGGTGTTAGTGAGATTTTAAACACAAAGTATCTTTTACAGGCCACATTATTATACACCTACCTTGTTGATATAGCTTGTAGGTGTACAGGGAAAAATGGTAGGTCATTTTACACCATGTGCAATTTGTGTCGATTCTCTAGACCTTCATGTAGAACAAACGTGACTCTGAAACTTGTACTTTTAAAGTGTTCTGCTGTGAATGCAAACAGTAGATATGGCTAGCTTTATGAATCGAATTCTTAATGGAAATATTATTAAAAGTTATCTTTTTGACAACTAACTTATTTTTAGTTTGTTGTATGGCCTAGTTATCTGTCCATTGTGAAACGTGGACCATCTTTATTGGATTTTAAGAAAACGCATCTCGATGTGTTTGCGTACCCTTAAAAAAAAAAAAAAAAAAAAAAAAAACATGCTCATGGAGGTAGCATAGTGGCACAAGCAGTTGGCAATCCAAGATCCAGCCTCCTCTTTTGTGGAGTTTGCATGTTCTCCCCATGTCTGCATGGGTCTTCTGTGGTTTCCTCTCATATCCCAGGCTGTTTGAGACTGTGCTGATCTTAATAAATAAATCAATCCATTAATGACCAATCCAATAAATATAGCTATCACAGCCATTGCTGAAATGCCATTAAGGAATAAAGAAACAAAAAACACGTTAGACTTTTTTCAGTGTCCTGATGCTGCTGGGTTTATGGTGTAAGCAGTCTTTAAAACCCAGGACACCATCTGACAAGTCGTAATAGATGGGATATGATCAGTGACCTTATTAAAAAAAGTGTCTGTGGTGGGACAGTGGTGGCTTACTGGTTATGATACTGGACTTTGGTACATCAGGTTTAGGTTTCAAACCCCACATGTGAAACGCTACCATTGCTGGATCCGTGAGCAAGGCCCTTAACCCACAATTGCTTGAAACCATATTAGTAGTGTGCTGCTCTGAATAAGAGCATCTGCTAAATTCTGCAAATGTAAATATATTTGATGAGTGTATAACAGTCTGACATGCAAACTGTGAAGATTTACTGTACTTCCATATGTGGCTTGTGACAAACATACACCTTCAGCAAGCCTGCCAACACAGACATTACTACACATTGCACAGCACCCTACTGTCATGTGACACCTCTGTCTTTGTGTCCCTATAGATCCTGAACAAATATGAATCGTGGGTCTCCTTCCTGAGCAGTGTGCGATATTGGATGGCTTTCAACATTGAACGAGCATGCCAGTCCTACTTTGGTTGTGTGCAGTGCATCAGCGGGCCTTTGGGAATGTATCGAAACTCATTGCTCCATGAATTCCTGGAAGACTGGTACAATCAGACATTCATGGGAAGCCACTGCAGCTTTGGTGATGACCGCCACCTGACAAATCGTGTGCTGAGTCTGGGTTACGCCACCAAGTACACGGCACGCTCCAAGTGCCTTACGGAGACCCCCATCACCTACCTGCGGTGGCTCAACCAGCAGACTCGATGGAGCAAGTCATACTTCCGAGAGTGGCTCTACAATTCCATGTGGTTCCACAAGCACCACCTGTGGATGACCTATGAGGCAGTCATCACTGGCTTTTTCCCTTTTTTCCTTATCGCCACAGCCATACAACTGTTCTACCATGGCCGTATTTGGAACATCCTTCTGTTTCTGCTTATTGTGCAGGCTGTGGCACTCATAAAGTCCTCATTTGCCAGCTTCCTGCGAGGCAATATCGTCATGGTCTTCATGTCTTTTTACTCAGTATTATACATGTCCAGTTTGCTACCAGCAAAGATGTTTGCAATCGCGACGATAAACAAGTCAGGCTGGGGAACTTCAGGGAGGAAGACTGTAGTAGTAAACTTCATTGGCCTTATTCCCATATCAGTCTGGTTTACAGTCCTCTTTATTGGCATTCTGTACACCATTGCCCAAGAAACACGGAAACCTTTTCCAGAGTCTGAGAAGATGGTGTTAATAATTGGTGCGATTGCATATGCCAGCTACTGGACTGTGTTTTTGACTTTGTACATAGTTCTTATAGCAAAGTGTGGCAAAAGGAAGACTGAGCAAGAGTATGACATGGTGCTTGATGTCTGATTGCATCGTTTGTCCTTTCCGCCTCAACGTTTACATTGGGAACAGTCTCGGACTGCTCTGCTATGGTTCTCCATTGGTGATAGAAAATGACTCTGTCAGGAGAGCTATTATTGCTGCTGTGACTGACACCAAGGTTATTTCTTTGAAGTTTATATTATAAGGCAACAAATACCAAAAACGAGGTTCAGACTGTTAATTTTATTTTATTCCAAAAACCACAGACTGTACCTGTTCCATTTCAGTCTACTCCATGAAATGTTTAGTTTTTAATGCACTTTCTCTCTTTCTCTCTCTCTTGTTTCTGTCTCTCTCTCTCTCTCTCTCTCTCTCTCTCTCTCTCTCTCTCTCTCTCTCTCTCTCTCTCTCTCTCCCTCTCT
>JAUZST010074094.1:0-21403 GCA_034779995.1 Parotocinclus haroldoi
ACTTATCCAGTGGGATCTGACGCCTTCTCTTGACGGACTGCACTTGAACAAAATCAAGAAAGTGGTGGGCGTGGTCATATATATATATATGTAAAACTTCACGTAAGTTACCTAATTAACAAGATTATAATAATAGTTTTAAAAACAGAAGCTAAATAAATATTACAAATTGTTAACAATTTTTTATTACATTATTTCAATTCTAGAAAAACAATTTTTCAAACTTTAAAAAATAAATGTCACTCACAATTTATGTTAGTGGATCCACCTGGGTGATAGGAGGAAAGAAAGCACTTTACTCATTAAAAGCAGGCACACTGATACATTAAAGCAGCACTACATAAACAACCAGATCTATATAAATAATCCTCATTGAAAGTTTTCGACAAATTCTCCTTCATGTTTCCAGAAAGAATAAAAGCAACCTGAAAAATCTGTACACACTAACGAAACTGAGGGCTTTGGGAACGACTGTGTTCTGTGTTGGACTTTGGACTTTGGATGATGACTGTGATATTGCTACAGTAATGTTACACAGTAATGTGTAATGTTTCCCTAGATGACCCAAATTGACTAAACACGGTATGATCCTTCTTAGCTTATTGGACTTAAACACTGCTTTAACACAGCTTTTATAGTTATTGGATTCCATCATACATTAAACTAATAAAAAAAGATACAGGCATAGTTATTTATAATTATTGTTTAAATATAAATTACAACTAAATATAGACTATGATATGCACTCAGGTGGTACAGTACCAATTCCCTAGCTCACCACTGTGGTGACTGAAAGCAACTCCTCTTGGACCCAAAGATCATGCCTCTGACTGTGCCCAGTGAATTCTGGGATAGGCTCCATATCTCTATATGGAGAAAAACACATTTTAAATACACAAACATTTATTTTGCAACAAAGAAAATCCTACAGTGTGATATTTCGGTAAGTAACAGTGTTCTTTCAGATACAAAAACTCTCTCTTATATCTCGGTGCATGGTTAAGTATCCCAAGCAGCTAGGTGCTACTAATTGGATTGGATTAACCGTACAGTCGCAGCCGACTCTCGGTCACTTGATGGATCATCGATCTCCACACTTTTCTGTCTTTCATCGATGTGATCCATTAAGTATTTCAGCAGGAGCAGTGAAGTAGTTTGCCATTGCTTTCTCTCCCCCTCCCCATTTATCCGGGCTTGGGACTGGCGTGCAGCTGTTTCCACCCCATCAGCTGTGGTGTTTTGCATACAATGACAATTTAGAGATACCAATTAACCTAACACGTATGTCTTTGGACTGTGGAAGGAAACCAGATTACCTGGAGTAAACCCACGCAGACACGGGGAGGACATGTGGACTCCACACAGAAAGGACCCAAGCGGCTCCACCCTGGGATTGAACCTATGACCTTCTTGTTGTGAGGCAGCGGTGCTACCTACTGAGCCACCCAGGTGCCCAGGTGCTGCCCAGGTGCTGCCCAGGTGCTGCCCAGGTGCTACAGAAGACTTAAACACAATAGCTTAAAAAAACACCACCAGAGTGCAGTAGCTCATTCAGTTCATTCAATTATCAGGAAATGACGTGTCTCCAAAGACCTCAATATCTCAAATCTTTTACATTATATAATTTAATTGTTATAATTTAAGGTAGCACTGTGGCTTGGTGGGTAGCTTTGCTGCTCCACAGCAAGAAAGTCCTGGGTGCGGCCTGGCTCCTTTCTGCATGGAGTCTGCATGTCCTCCCCGTGTCTGCATGGGTACTCCGGGTACTCTGGTATCCTTCCAAAGACATGTGTGTTAGGTTAATTGATGTCTTTAAAGTGGCCCTTGCTGTATACAGTATGTAAAGAACTATACTTCTAAATGGAAGTATAGATTGCCTACTGCTTGTGCATAATACCATATATACACAAACAAATAGAGAAATTGCCAGTCTCAGTTGTGTACAAAACCAGCTTGTCTTGTGTAACATTTTCATCAGAATCTTATGCATCTTATGCACATGCATGAATTCATTAGAACACATACAATAACTAAATGCAGAAATGATTGCAATCTGCATCTCAGATAGAAATTCCACAATCTGTAGTCTGGTTTCAGAGCAGCCCTGTTGTTTAATCTTCATAATTCAAAAGGAAGCTTCCAGCATACTAGAAATTCCACAGATTCATCGACACAGGTGTTTCATATGATCCACACAGCCACATAGCTTGGCGGTTCAAAGACAGCATTGTTTCGTTATTCAGAAGTTATGTACCAGACGGTTCTGTTCAAGAATTTGAATATAGAGTTTCAAAGCTCTGTGCTCATGCTTGGTGGTTCTACCGGGTTCAGATTTAATGGCTCAGATTAAAGATCAGAGCTCTAATTGTAATGTTGGACGATTGTAATCTTATTTATTTGTTTACAGCCCTCAGTACCAGTTACCATTCATTGTAACCACATTAGCAGGCCACACGAGCCTCAAATTACTGGATGCGTTTAATAAAACGATTTGTTCTTTTGAGGTGGCACAGCTCTATTTGTGTTTCCTTAACATAGTGTATTTACTTTTCTTGTCTTCTTTCAGCATTGTGGGTAAATACCCTGAGCTTTAACCCATTAAAGTAATAAATATTCAACTGATCTCCCCTCCCATTGTATCACTACTTCATCCTATTAAGGGTTGCAGTTGTGTATCTGACCCCAGAGTACACAGGGTGCAGGCACAGGATGAAAGTGGGTTGCAGGCCCTGGAGGGGGTCACAGTTGTAGCACATCTGGATATTTTTCCCGTCACATGACCACTCAGAACTCAAACAAGAGTAATCACAATCACATAAGATTAGTGTGCCTTTTGGTGCCATGTGTAAGGTCGGTTTCTAGTTTGTGCCCTGTGCTCCCCATGACCCAAAATTGGTGTATGGAAATGAAGGAATCGATGCACGAATGAACATTTAGATTACAAAAACAATAAATATTTAAAGATTTTTTTTAAATTAATGTACATTTATGTAATTACTGACACACCAAAACCATTTTAGTGCACATTATGATTCTGTTTAAAGAGCAGATCATCTCTAAAACAGAAAATATCTTGATAGTATTTTATAATTTCTCTTTAAAAGTAGTAGTAGCAATGAAATTGGTCACATGTTGGTTTGTGTCCCAATATCTTTGTGGTTAAAATTTGTTGGTTAAAATTTGACTCTTAAAGCAACTCTCTATGGGTGATTTATATTTTTTCAACTTAATCCTAGTTACTTAAAATACACAGCACACCACACATCGCGATTATCTACGCAGCTGTGTTTGAACCCTGTAACAATAATAAAAAGATGATAGTGATAACGACACAGAACTGTAATATGATCGCAGGAAATGAGAAGCGTGTACACCACGCCCATTGAAATTTAAATCTCTTAGCTCCGCCCCTACCCCTACAGTAACTTAGTATGGTGTTTAGGAGTGTGAGTGAAGCTTGTTTGTAGCTCTGCTTGGGACAACGAGCTCGTGCTAGAACAGCTTTTAGTGTTTGTTATGTTTATTGCTTATTTTAAGCTATAGCAGTTCAGGAGTAGTTCAGACCCGGTGTTCGCACTGTAACTTTTAACAGTTTAATGGTGTTTCCTGGCAATCTGGTTATGCGCTCCAAACACAGACCTCCTCTGCAAACGTAGCGACTTAGGATCACCTTTTTCATGGTCCTCCCTTTCTTAGTGGATATAAAGGCGTCTTTGTTATTAATCTACAAATGTAAGAGATTTTGAGATATGAGTTGGAGGATGGAAACGGAAAACGACGTGTCGGTTAGAGAGCAGCTTTTCCATGACCGAGTCCGGGAGACGATCGTAAGTTTGGCTGTAGATTTTATTTTTAATCCTGGTATCTTATTGTTCTTACTTTTAAAGCGCCAGTATAACTTTAAGCAGCACAGACACCGAGTGGCTGCTTTATGCTGCTAAGTAGCATCATATCTTATCCGTGTGTTCGCGCGCGCGCGCGCGTGTGTGTGTGCTGATTGTGAACGTTTTTACAGACAAACAACAGGAGGGAGTTTACTGATCGCTTCAAAATTTCGACTTCATTGTTGATATCTCTCACATGCACACACACACACGTTCAGTATGTGTATATACGTATAAATACAGTATACAATGTCATGTTGTGGGTGTTTATTTAGCTCTTGTACTCGGCTGTGTATGACTACTACTACTATGTTTTGTGTGTGTGTGTGTGTGTGTGTGGAGACAGGGGAGGGATGGACGTGCACAGTTGTTCAGTCTGTGAAAATTTGTTGGTTAAAATTTGAATCGAAACATTTCTATGGGTATTTAATCTGTACCTAATTTGTAACTACAGTGGCTTAAAATACACAGCACATTATTCAACTCAAATTGATTTATATATCGCTTTTTACAATGGTACATTGTCTCAAAGCAGCTTTACAATATTGTATTATCTTAAAAGGCCAATCCCAAGTTGAGCAAGCCTTGGGCAACAGTGGCAAGGAAAACCTCCCTGAAAGTGGTAGGAAGAAACCTCGGGAGGACCAAGACTTAACAGGGGACCCGTCCTACATGGGTGGCCTAGATGTTAAATCTTAAATCTGATGATTATCTGTGCAACTGTGTTTAAACCCTGTCTGTATGTGGAACTGTTATAATCAAAATGTTAGTAGATATCTTTAAGCTCTATATAGTAAAAAAAAAAGTGGTGCATGTGTGTGTACACAATATACACAATACAAGTTTATTTGTATACTGTTATTACTCTATATTACTGTACTTTCTATGGTACATATTCTAGAGGATGCTCTTTCAAACTGTGATGAAGTTTATTTAACTTAACACACCTGCGCTGCTTTTGTACCTCCAGTACTGTATGTTTAGACCTTTTTTTGCATTCCACTACAGGACAGACCAAATTTAAAGGCAGTTTTATTGTGCATTTGAATATCTGCGACTTAGACATTACGTAGGTTTTCTGTTTTATCATGACGTTTTTATCGGGGTTGTATAACCCCAGATGAACTTCAGACTTGAAGAACCTTACAACAGGGCACTAACGTTGACCTTTACACCTGAGCAGCATTTGCTTATGGAAGTTGTTGTAAATTAAGCGGTATAGAACAAATTACAATTGAACAGTAAAATCTCCTTGGTTGATGCTCTGGTCATTTCAGGTGGTGCTCGTTGTCTGATGAATTCTGCAGACGATGGCTCGCTGCCTGGCAGACCAGTTATTAGTATTAAACACCTGGCCTGTGTGAGCTTACGTATAACTGCATTTGCATTCTTTAGCACGGATTTCAATAGTTCCTGAATACTGCCTGTAGTCATATTTCTATTAAAGTCACCAGTATATTTAAATTTTACCCAGTAAGTGATCTGGCTTATGAAAACTATTCATGTAGTTGTACGTGAAAACCTATTTACAACATTGTATACTATTTAATTTTGTTAACTAAGCAGAAACTGAAGTAGAGCTAAATTATATATATATATATATATTTTTAACTATACAGGCCTTTTTAAATATTGACTAAAATTAAATTGGTAGCTTCCCGTAGATGTTTAGAAAAGTGAATCGTGATAATACTACAATACAGATATCATGTGCAGGTTTGCACTATTTAATATCCTTCTGATGATCATCCATGTGCTTTAGCTGCCAACATCTTAAAATTTATAATACATTGCAATAGGAAATAAAAATCTCTATTTTAACTGAGGAAATGGTAGCCATAACCAGCTGGGCACCTCATCAGCCGGATAATTCTGCAGATCCATAGCAGACGTGGGACTTGGTTTCAGTGTACAAGTTGCCATTCAATCGAAAGTTCAGTACCTTATCCATCGTGTGCTGGCTTGCTTGCTTAGCACAAGAGACTGTTCTTACTTGATGTGGTTCGAGACTTTTTAGTGCAAGTTACTTTTTTTTACATTTATGTTATGTTTGTAACAAGCTGTACATGCCATTCGTTTTCATATGTACCTGTCCTATGGTAGTACTCTTTTGTAAACACTCCCACCACCACACTGCCTGGAGATATTCTCTGTAACATACTATATTACCATTATATCGTAGTAATATTAATTACTATATTAAATGGTTCACATTCACTCGTTGAGTCTGTTGAGCTGATCTTCCATGTTGTTTGTAATACTGTCTATAAATGCATTTTTGTCTTTCATCATTTTCATCATTTGGTCTTTTTCAGTATTTGACCATAGGTAACAGTTTCTTACTGTATTTTCATAAATCATTGGGCATTTCCAGTTGGGATTTAAAAAAAAGGCTTAGCATGTGTTTTACAGGCTTTGGCTGCGCTGAAAAGACCATGTCTGTGGTTTGGTGAACGTCCATTTTGTTGATGCATAAATGTATTGCAGAGCTGATAGGGCACTGATAGAGGTACACTGGAGAAGCATCACCTAACAGTTTATTTGCTAGTTGTATCAAACTAAAACACATGAATTTGAAGTAAAATCCTGTCTCTTGAAAAATGCCTTTTGTTAATACTTTACCTAAAACGGATCTGAGATGTACATGTTGTCTTATTTACATTAAGCAAGATAAAGTAAAATTGTAGTCCGATAACGAATGTGTGTGGCGTACATGCTATGCGCAAGGTTCGTATTGGCATGCGGCATGGTGTTTCTTTCTAAATAGTTCATTCTAGTTTAAGCCGACTTGCATGCAGAACAACCTGTTCCATACTAGTTTCGGGAGCAGCGATCCTCCTCAGCAAGCAGTTCTTATGTTTGTTTATGCTGCATTCTACAGTAAGTAAATTGCAGCACACACCTGGATTATGAATTGTGTAAAGACGTGCGTAAGGCCAGGACATGGAAATATCTTTGACGTATACAGTTCCTTTAAAAATTGACGTTCGTATGAACAATTGGGCTGCTTTACATGCCCTGTAGAAAATAGCTTTGTTCATGCCCAAGTACAGCCTTTTCTGTGCTAAGTCTTTAATCTTTAATCTGACCAATTATCAATGGCTTTCATTACATGAAATATTTGACTGGATGTCAAGCTTTGGTGGCGAAATACAGATCTCTAAGTGTGGATGAATTCGTTTCAGATGTCTTTTTACAGTGGGAAGTACTCTGAACAGCGTGTGTCGTTTTAACGTCACATGGTTTTTTGCTGGAATGGGTTCCTTTTATTATGCAATTTATTAAACATGCTTTAATTTTGGCAGGCCTGTCACTTGTATGAAATATTAACTCATTCATTAGTAAAAAAAAAAAAAAAAAGTGATGAACAGCAATTACGTTTTTTTGGACTGATTAGTAATGATGCTTATCCAGCTTCTTAAGTATAAGCTAGTATAGGATTTCAACCTAAAACAAACAGCAGCTTCAATGTTGCAAACTACAACTGAAACAGCAGAGCCTGTGGCATGGCGGCAAAAACATTCTCTTGAAAACAACTATTCCTTACCTGGTTCAAATCCCAGGCTGGGCCTACAACGTAAAGGTTGGGTGGTGCAGTTACAAGCCCTTGAGATGGACTGTCACCCAATCCAGTAAATACTACCTCATGCCCCGTGATTACCTGAGTAGGCTCTGTAACAACTGAAACCCAAGCCATTCTGTAGCAATGCCAAATAGCCCATATTATTTGTTATATTTCATATGAGCTACTACTAGCAATAGTGCAACTATTAGCAAAAGGTACATCTCCATTACTCATCATGTTATGCAAAGTTTGAAAGCTAAGAACCAAAACGGTGATTAAAGTATTAAGACACAGTGATTTGATTGGGATTTGCTAATAGATGTATTAGCCTAACCATTTAACCGAAAGCATGGCTTTGACCTGCGGGAGGAAACCAGAGTACCCAGAGGAAACCCACACAAACACTGGGAGGACATGGAGACTCCACACAGAACGGACTCAGGATGCTCCTCCATGGGATCAAAAACAGAGCCTTTGTCCTCTGCGCCAACGAACCACCACGTCGCACCAGTACTTTAATTACACTGATTTGGTTGATAATGACTGTGTTTGTGAATGCACTGGGAAACAGAACAGTTGTGGATTGTCGAATCTAAGGAATATTAAAGAAAACGTTTTAATCCAGCTTATCACTGTCAGAATTGTGGTGGAGTCGAGAACTGTTTCCAGAATTCACAGGACATGGGCGAGTGTGTACCCTAACCAGGGTGCCAGTTGTGCTTAATAATTGCAATTATATAGTTATTGTGATGGACTTAGTAGGGAGATGTGTGAAGAATGTGATGGCTCAGCAGTTACTTTCCTGAACTAGCAATCAGAGAGCTGAGATGTACTGATCCACCACTGTTGGACCCTTGAACAATACCCTTAACCCTCAACTGCTCAACTTCAAAATCGCCTTAGAAGCTTCCAAATGCCTAAGCATAATGATGTAATGGTGTTCTATACTTTCAGTTCAAAGTCAAATTTGAGTGAAGAGGTGTTCAAATTGAGGTTCTATCTTCTGTGAACTGCAGCGTGGATAGAAAACGTTCTGCCATTAAAATGGTGGTTAAAATGTATTTGTGAGGACACTGGTTTAGGAAAGAAAATGCAATTTGGTGTCTAGGCTGCTGTATCCTCTGACATGAATGCTAAACAAAGCAGAACTGCTGGGCCTTCTTGTAGGCTGGTTGTCACGTTAACAATAACAACAGGGAGGATGGGTAAAGTCGGTTGGCTTATTGTTTATCTCACCTACATTGTGTTGGTATGACAGTAAATGGATTATAGTGACGTTAGTAAATCGGGTGGAGACACAGGTCCCAAACCAGTTAGTTGTGATTGTGCGTGCTTAAACAACAGTGATGTCCTTGTGACCTGTTCGTTTTTGCTGATCTTTGCACTTTCAGGTCGGAATTCCAGTTTCCTGCCTTGTTCCTGTCACTGAATTCTTTTCCACTCTGCTGAAAGGATATATGGCTTTACAATGCATCGGTTCATTTCACGATTGGTTTGGTAAAGTTTTCAGTGTCAATGCAATTTTATAACACTGGATAGATTTTTAAGTGATATTCAGGGCTGTACTTGCATGTAAATAAGTGTGAAGAGGACTTCATGTTTGCTAGAGGACTAAGGTTATGGTATGTCATGGTATTGTAACATATTCCAACGGAGTTAAAGGAAGGATGTTGCATAAGGTTGGTGCTGCAGGTTGTTCCTCTTGTCCCTGGATGAATGTGTTGAAACATGCAGACTTGGGTGTTTCAGCTTTTTTTTCTATGGACCTTTCTGTGGAACTGTCGTCATGCTGTGGTTAAGGTACTGGACTGTTGAGCCAACTGATTTTGCTTTTCAGTTGTTAGCGTCTTTGCATGCACTTGTGGCTGGCTTTAACGTGAAGCTCCAGAACTGACTCCCAAAAATAAGACTAACAGTCTACCTAAGCACCGGAAACTAACATGCAACCTGAAACTAAGTTCCAGGTTGCATATAAAACCTTATCGAAAAATTCTCATTGGAATCACACTTTAATCTGTAGCTGAATTTCAAATTCCTCTAAACTCAGCATATTGTGGCTTCTCGAGTGACATTTACATGTTGCCATATGCTGTTAGCGTTCAACAAGCAATTATATTTTTTCTTACAGGGTTCCTGGGACAAATGCAGCTACTTGTCAATATATAAAAACTAATCTGAGACTATAATTTTTAATCTTCAGTCATGTCTCCATTTCGGTCAAAGTAACTATGGATTGGGAACCTCTCCTGAAAACACTGGGCATATTATTAGAATGAACCATGAACAAGTGCCAAGTTCATCAAAGGATGAAACAATGTCTAATATTTCTTCCTCATTTTTTCTTCACCTTCAGTGTTGTACAAGCACGTCATACTTTAAGCACAGGTTGAGCTTTAAACTGTGTAATACAGTTCAGTGCCGACACATGCCGATGACGAGGAAGTTTTAGATCAACTGATTAAACAAGTGGAATCAGCTATAGCTCCTGTTGGGCTGCATTAACGAACCTGCAGCGCAAACAAAGCCATAATGTCCAGTCTGAAATGCAGAGCTTCCTCCTTGCATCTTGTTGGCATTTTTTGATAGGCAGGAGGTACAAAATCAATTCCACTGTTTGTTCAGGGGTATTTATATGGTCCTGTCTCTTCCAGGGCAGGATGACCTGGGTCACTGAGAGCCATAAACACTGGCATTTACCCAATGTTCTATGAAACATATTAAATCAAGTGGTCTTTTCTGTACTCGTGGACTAATCAATTATTCATTAAAGTTAGTATTGATTACTCAACCACATAAAACACAGACTGGACAGTATAGATAGTGATTACCTCCTCTACTGTGCTAGTGTTTTTTTGGCAAGTTATTAGCACTTGGTATGGTATTTGAAATGATTTAAAAGCAGTAATCCATATGGAATGTAACGAGAAAGAAACTTGTGGACGTCAGTACATTGTATGCATAATTGTACAGATACAAATGCAGTACAGCAGCAGGTCTGTTACACAATGCTGTCTATTTCCATCCCTTGTGCCCTCTTGCCCTGGCTGTTCCATGTATTCCATGACTATCTTTGTTCTGTCTCACTTACATTGTGTTCCTCTTTCCCCTTTACACCTATCTGCCGTTGCTGATCTGCACTATGTTTTCATATCAGCATATTTCTGCTTGTTGACTAGCAATATACTGTAAGTGGGTACTTCATATGTGCACCGCTGATAAGCCTGTGTGTGTTATTTTGTATGGGTGTGGGTACTGCGTGTGATGGAAGTTCCAGGGTGTTGCTCTCTGTTCTGGACGGTGCTGGAACTCATTTCCAACACACGTCTGATAACACTGAAGGCTAAGTGTGAAGTTTAGCTTCGGTCCGTTGACATGAGGAAATCGTCCAGCAGTTATTTTTAAAAAAAACTTTTTTAGTAATCCAATGGATATGCTATAGTTATGTTATTATCATGTTTGCTTCCTTATTAGATCAATACAACTGAAGTGACAGCCTTAAGTGAAGGACTGCTTTTGCTAGGCTACTTGATGTTTCATAGCTTCTATGGGTAACTTTTATTTGTTTAATTTCCTAGGTTTTCACATACAATTTTTTTTAGACACAGAAACAGACGAGTATAGAATAAACAAATATTTACTACCAAAGTCAAAAGCCAAATACCTACTCCGAAAATATGTATCCAGCCCTTTGAAACATGAACATTGGTCTCTGTGTGAAACGGACAGCCACACAACCCGAGCAGTTTTTTTTGTTCTTCTGACTGGTTAGACTTCACTAAATTTGAAATGGGTGTTATGAATTATAGATGAAATTGTGACCCCATGAACATTTAAGATATCTAGATATATTGTTATAAAAAACTGTAACGTTCTCTGGAAATGACTTTACCAGTTGTCGGGGAAAAGCTTCTCTTATCTTTTTTTCTATGACATTTATAGCGAAAGACTGTAATTTAAGCAAAAGCTACATCTCTACTAAATAGCTATTAAGACTATGGCTCACTTTACAGTTCTTTACTTCTTTAATTCTTTCTAAACCTGCCAAGACTCCTGCCAAAATCATGATTATTTGTTTGCCTGATTTTTAATAGATTTTTTGTTTGTGCTCTATATCTCATCACCATTAAAATTGTTATTGGTGTTATATTTTGGCAAACGATTTTACATCTATTTAAAGATGAAACTGCTGCCTCCATTTCCATCAGTCAAGATTCCATCCCAGTTTTTCTAATAATCTCACATGCCACCAACCCTGCACCAGCTCTGCACCACCAGCAATACTGCTGCATCTCACCCGGCTTACGTTTCCTTAATCATATCCTATGCTGGTTAAACCCCATGACTGCAGCAAATGAAGTCACACTGTTGAAAGCCACATGCCACAAGCTGCTTTCAAACTTCAACAAATATTTTTTAGTTTTCTTCCCTAAGCTTCTCTCACTAAGACATCTGACATTAACAAGTCATTAACATAATTTGCTCAGAAACCCAAGGTCCCTTTTTTATTTTCTGCTGCCAGAAACCTAAATAGCTGTTTTTGGTTAAGTGCCCATAATTTCTATGCATCTCAGTTTCAAACTTGATTAACTGTAAGGTTTTGCTCTGGTTTTCATTGCCTACATTCCTGTTTTAATTTATTTGCGTACAATGGTAACTTGCTGTACCAGCTTTTCTTTATATTTCTAGTTGAAATTAGTGTCACCAAGCATAAAGTGCGTTTGGAAGGTTTATATATTGTGAAAATGTCCATCTACTGCTATTAATTAGAAAAATCTAAAAATGCATTTGATTTAATGAGGGGTAGAAAGTGCTATAACTGTAAAGTAGAATTAGATTTGGTTGTAAATGCTTCATGCTCGTTGTATTACATCCATACCTTATTAGTAAAGGCTAATGATTGTTTATATTTGGCTGTTTTAGATCTGTGTGCAACTCTTCGTCTGCCTGTACATCTTGTCCTACGTTATTCTCACACACTTCAAGAAGAATGCAGAGTTCACCACGGGTAAGTAAAGCTCATCGTGACGATGTTGTGCAAGGATCTTTGTTAAAACAATTCCTGTTCAAAGCCGCAGCCTATAAAGTAGTCTGCATACGCCCTCAAAGCTGTACAGAAGGCAGTAAAAATTAATTGAAAAACATTTTGCTTGTCTGCTGTGTTAGGGCTCAGTTGAGATTTGTACTGCAGACCAGTTTACTCAGCGTCCTCAGTTATGCATGTAAAAGTATCTTCATTAATCTAGTATTTCAGGATCTGGCCTTAGATGCCGAGAGATGGCTTTACTCTGTGTCCTGTCAACATGGTGAGCGTGAGGAATGTTCCCAAGAGATAAACGCACACCTCCTTAGCTAGTACTCCTTTTCCAAAATTGGATTCCTTATTTGTATGCGTCTAATTAATCTGCATGAAAATGTGGGTTTGTAGGCTTGTGGTAGATTAACTAAAGAATTTCTGGATTGTTTACTGTCTTTGTGAGAGCTTATGCCTCTGGAATCTACTTTGGTTTATGAAAGTGCTTTTATGTGTTTATGCCTCTCACCTCAGCTGAGTTGCACAAGTCCTGTTTGTCCCAACATGTGGAAAGCATAGCTGAAGCATAGCTGTTTTCATGAAAGCTTATTATTTAAAATGTATTTGTTTGGCCTAAAGCAGTTTGTCTTGGCATCTTCTTTTGTCACTCTGTCACATTTCATTTCTGGCATCCTGTAAGGGCGTCTACCAGATGACAGACTGCTTATGACAAAAGATTTCCCATAGTACTGGAAGTTTTTCCCACTTTTGGCTGAAAAGTTCAGAGTTTGTTTTTTTCAGTTGGATGTTCTAGTTGATATACGACCTTTTTCTAGTTGATGTATGACTTTTTTGCCGTGCTACCTGACATGACCAATCATGCATGTGAAACCTGGGCACAAACTGTTTCTTATTTGTTATTGAATATTTAACTCTGTCATTTTCAGAACATGATTTAGTATGCCCAAAGCTCAAGGGATTTATTTTAAATAGGGCTAGAGTGCTTTATTTTATTGTTGTTGAAAATTGAATGCTTAGTAGTGAGGCACCAAAAGAATTTTTACCTGCAACAGAAATGAGGAAGAAATGGGGTAAAACAACAACCCTGAGTTTACATACTAAAAATATATATATATATTCTCTGGGATTGATGTAACTGCTTGATAGGGAACGTGGCTAAACTGAACATTTATTGAAACACTTTATGATGAAATACAGAGATTTAAGCACGCGTGCCTTGCTCAATCCTTGTGCAAACTAGTTATATTGATCAGGTAGCGTTAAAACACCATACGCTGATTTATAAGCCAATACTTCAAGACTTTAAAATAGTGATGCTAAGTAATTAAAATTTTTGTTTTAAACCGAAATATAAATCTTAAACTAGCTGAACCAAAAAAAAGTTTTTTTTTTTTTTTATTTTCATTGTAACTTTATTTATTTTTGACACTTAATAAAACGATTTCAGTATCCATACCTTGGTGCAAGTTGGTTTCAAGTTGCTTGTACCATTTATCTTTACAAATTATGAAATGATTCCATGTGGCCATGTGCATTTTTTCCTTTTGCACTGCCGCTGTTCAAACTCGATGCGTTTGCTAACTGCAGCAGGACAGGAAAAGAAACGTGCTGCCAGCTATTGGGAGATTCCTCTCAACTGTCCTGCATGTCATTAATCGCATCCTCTGCTATTTAAACTCGGCTTCATTTGTTTGCTATCTGTGTTTGTCTCTGCACTCTGGCCCATCCTGACATAAACCTTATTTGGTTAAAGGGTGGGAGCTTTTGTACGTAGCTTACTTCCACACAAATTTGTCAGTTCATATTGGTCTTCTATTTATAGATATATTCCAATAATGAATTATGTTTACGATGCAGTTTCTCTTTTTATCTGCAGATGACATTGAGGAAGCCACTGTAAATAAAATTGCGTAAGTAATGATACATTTATGTAACTTTTATGTGTGTAACTAATAAATCTGTAGGATAATGTTTGATTCCCTTCATTATCTTTGTTCTGGCTGGTTATATCTACATATATATCTGCTCTGCCCTTTGGTCTTCCACCGTCGATTTGTCAATGCTTGGGCACTGCAGTAATGTTCTCTTTTGCTCAAGTTGTTAATTGTGTATTGGTGTGTTCCTGATGCCTCTAGGTTGTGGTTGTGCACATTTACACTATCAGTGGCCATGGGTGCAGTTCTTCTCCTGCCGATCTCCATCCTGTCAAATGAAGTCCTGCTCACTTTCCCACAGAGCTACTATATGCAGTGGCTGAATGGGCCCCTCATTCACGGTAAACACATGCATGGGTACACCAGCACACGGCCATGTAGAACACCAAATGATTATGCTATGCACAGGAGCAAATGCTACTGGTTTGCCTTTATCTCAAATTTGATACCATTTTGTTACATATCATGTAATCAGCATAACAATTTGGAGAAAGTTGATTCATTACATTTTACAATTTGGTAGTAGTCGGCATGTTCCTACGTGTGCACATGTGGGTATACGTGTGCCCTACGATGGATTGGCACCCTGTCTAGGGGTGTAAAGTGGAAAAGAAAGTGACTGAACCTGAATCCTTCTCCGCAGAGATCCAAAGAAACATTTTCACTTGTAGTCCCAGACTTTTGGCCCTCACTGGATGAGATGAGCAGGAGGATAAGATCATTTAAAAAGAGCATTTTAGCCTAGTCAAGTCAGATTGATTTATATTGTGATTTTTACAATGGAGCATTGTCTCAAAGCAGCTTTAAAATTTTGGATTATCTTCTGTTATCCAAAGCCAATCCCAAACTGAGCAAGCCTAGGGTGACGGTGGCAAGGGAAAACTCGCTAAACATTATACGGAAGAAAACTTGTGAGCGCCAAGACTCAAAAAGGAACCCAACCTCTTTGGGTGGCTTAGATGATTTAAATAAGAATGAAACGAATTGTTCCATACAAAAAGTTTGTAGTAATAGTTCGAAAAACAAAGTAAACGTTAACAGATGGATAAGTTGTGATATCATCATAGACCTGTTAGGTTATGACCCCAGGAGTGTGCGTATGCAAACTTTGATTAAATAACACTTGGTACTTCTGTTAGGTGGAAAGAAATGTTTTAAAAATGTATGCTCCAGTGAATTTTCTGTAGTTCTGCTGTGATTCTATGAATATGCTTAACAGATTTGCTATTTCTCTCTGTCGTGCCGTAGCAGGTTCATAAGCCATGATGACATTGAGTTTTACATTTATTTCAATATTACAGATGTCATAAAGCACCTTTTGTCGGCATTTATAAGTTGTGTTAATGTGACAACGCTGGTATTCATGAACCATGCGAGTTATGATTGGACATGGCTTAGGTTGGATGGCAGTTACACACAGGCTGAGGCTGGGGTGTAACCAATTGGTTGAATAATGTTTATCTGTTTTAACTGGTACAGATATCGGCCACAATATACTGGAATTAATAGCAGATATACACTTTTTTATTTTTTATTTTTTTGTCAGCTGAATTTTCGACCAAAAATATTGATCTAGAGTGCAGATGAATTTGAAAACAGCTGTGCTTAACACACTAACCACCTCTGAAAGGGAGTTGCTTTGCTCCTTACTACGTCGGACAGACTGGTTTAAAGGTTTAAATAGCACAGCACTTGATTAAGATGGGCCAAGTAATACATTTGCTGGTGGTATTGAGATGGGTCAGGTGGAAACTAGGCTTGAATCTGGAATACTGGAAAGGGAGAGCGCAGGTGTGACAGTTAATCTGACATAAAATGAAGTTTACAATCTGACATCTCAATCAGTAGTCAAAATTATTAAGGTAGCAAAGTATTTTTTTGTGTGTTTGCAAATTGAAACACCGACAAACGTAGCTTTTCAGTTTTGTTTTTGCTCTGTACGTACCTCAAAATGTAGCTTTGTCCTTGTGGACTGTTACCATTTCGATGCATCACTAATAAATGCTTTTGTCTAATCAAGACGCAGCTTACGACGCAACCCATGCAAATGCACACACATGAATTCAGTGTCCAGAACTTCAATAACAGCCATATATACTGCTCATGAAGATTAGGGGATATTTTGTTTTGAAATAATCCCCTATTTTTTGGGAGCAGATTGGTAAAGGAAATAATAGTTTAAGATTTTCGACCTTGTTGTCAGTGATACAGGATTAAAAGGTGTGAAATGCCGTCGTCCAAACACTGACTGGTCTAAAGCATTCTTCACGTTTCGGGGAATTATTAACTAAATCTTTCATTATTTTTAATGACTCTTCTTATATAAATTCGTTAATGTACTTACTGATTTAATAGCACCCAAGTCAAATATAAAGCAGGGCTTTAAGGATACAACTGTTGTTCAGAATTCTACATGAACTGGATTGCTGAAGATGAACTATGGGGAAAATGCGCCCTCTATTGTTAGTGTTTGAGGAAACGACGTGTTCTTTATTTTAACCCCCTTGTTGCTTCTGCTTGGTCTTATTGCTATTGGTTATGTTTGTCACGCAGGTCTCTGGAACTTGGTCTTCCTCTTTGCCAACCTTTCCCTGGTCTTTCTGATGCCCTTTGCCTACTTCTTTACGGAGTCAGAAGGGTTTGCAGGTTCCAAAAAGGTGATCATTCTGTAACTCGCTTACAAAGGAAATCCTGTCATGTATCTCTGTGTATTTACACATTATGTTTTTTACTGTTTTGTTGTCTCACAGAAATGTGCGTTTTTATAAGATGTCTGTTTGGGTTGTTACAGGGTGTCATGGCCCGGGTCTATGAGACCTCTGTGATGCTTCTTCTCCTCAGCCTGCTGGTGCTTGGCATAGTGTGGGTTGCATCAGCACTCCTCCATGACAACACAGCCAGGAAGAGTCTCTATGGTGAGAGTCAGATTCCATACCTCAGTTTGACTTGACCATGGACTTTGGTTTCTATGCCATTTACATTCTGTAAGACAGTATTGTACCTTAGTAATTAGGCTACCAGGGACTGTGGTAGCCTAGCGGTTAAGGTACTGTACTCTTGACCGGAAAGTCCAGGGTTCAAATCCCACCTCTGCCAAGTTGCCACAGGTGGGTCCTTGAGCAAGGTCCTTAACCCACAATTGCTTGGATTGTAAGACTGTATATGAGTTGTAAGTCGCTTGGGATAAGGGCGTCTGTTAAATGCTGGAAATGCAAATGTAATTACTTTATCGATACATTATTAGAGATGTGTACATGCATAAATCATACTCTATAGTATTGTTTTTGGTGTCATATCTAAGTTGTCAATCTAATGTTTTAGACCTGTGGGAGTACTACCTGCCTTACCTTTACTCTTGCATCTCTATGTTTGGAGTCATGCTGCTATTGTGTAAGTACATATCTAAAAGTCTGTACTATTACCTGCTTGTTAATTCTAATCATGACCTGTGGAACATTTTATCAATTTATTGTATTCAGAAGCCTCCGAAAATGTTCTGACTCTGACAAATGGGAGATACGTAACTCAGAACGAGCTGACAAAGCGCCTAAGTTAATGGACTATGGCACAAGGTCAAACGTTCACATCTTAACAGTCAAGCCGTCACTGTTCAATCACTGAGCAAGGCCTTTAACCCACAATTCTGTGGATTGTACTTTGTAAGATTGTTAGTTGTAAATTGTTTGTCTGCCAGAGTCTGCAAAATGACTAACTATAAGCACTTTAAAGTCACTTAGCTGTGCTTAGAGAATCCTGATGGTCCAGCACAGCAATCCTTACTCTTTACATGAAAACAAAGTACATTTCATCTTCAGTAATGAGTAAACACATAGAGCATCTCAGTGTTTATGGTATAAGCCCCACTGAACTGAGCTGCTATCTGAAAATAACAGACATGCTGGAACAGTCATGTTATCATGTCCTTCAGCTTCACCTTGTCATGGTTCTCTTTTAATGGGAGACGTTGTTAGGCATTATCTCCTCATATTCAACAAATTTAGTGTATTAGATAAAGCGTTAATTGACTCTATTATAAATATAAATCTTTTTTTTCTGGGTTCGATTGCATATTGTAGTCGTGGATTGATATTATTTCCAAATGCATTTTATTTGCATTTATCAATATGCCCTGCGACGACAACAACCAAACCAGATAAAACACAACTCAACAAAGAGTAAATGTGGTATTTAAAGCAAAAAGGCAAAACAGATGGTTGCCTGTATGCTGGCTAGCAAATAGCTAATTTAGCTGTCCAGTCTAGTTTAAGTTCTGGTGTCTGTCAGATCACCATTCTTTTATCTTACTACCAGGTGCAGAGTTACCAATTAAGCATATACTGATTGAATGAGCAGTACTGTAAACGCAGATACAATGATATTACTCAACAAACAACATACAGGACTTAATTACCCATACTTCTTTAGAAAATGTTCTACATCAATTACAAATGATACACTCGCTATGAACAAAATGCTAGTTCTTATATAATAATATACGGCTCACACATTTTTAAAATGAAATATCTCCAATAAAGTAGCCCCTAATTTTTGTGAGCAGTGTATTATGTCGGTGATATAGCCATACTGTGCCCATTATATTTTCCTGTCCTTTTAAGCTTACTAAAACATAACCTGGGTTAGCCATTGTGCTAACTAGCTAGTATACCTGCTGAACAAACAATGACCAGCTGACGTTTGTTCTTCAGACTGTCATACTGTTTATTACCAAATGTCAAGCTCAAACTTTAAAGCTGTCTGATTCTCTACTGTAAGATCGGGGCTTGACTCAGACTTGCATAAACCTAAAGTTTAGAAAATATATCTAACTAAATAATTATCACTTGAGCCATTGTGGGCAGTCATGGCCTACTAATTTTACAGCATTTAGCAGTTCAATTAGTTCTCTTAGTTTATTTATTTTTTAATATATATTTTTTTATTTTTACAAAAAAAAGCGTGTTTTGTATCATATATTTGTGTGGTCTGTGTACTGTAGTGAATAATTGCTCTTTTTTTCTCCTTCAAGTGTGCACCCCATACGGAATGTCACGCATGTTCAGCGTCACTGGGAGTTTACTGGTTAAACCACGGGTAAGTGTTTACGGATTTTGAAATGTAGTGACAGAGCACTTTAATCTGTGTATAAGGATGAAATGTTACTTAATAGGCAAAATTGGAATAATAGCATTGTGGTATTTGTAGGGGTGAGACAGTATAACCTGGTATTGATTCAGTTCACAAAATTAAGTTCATTTTCCAATTTTGGCATGTTTATTGATTGTACTTACTGCTCACAAGTGGATACTTCAAAATGAAATATCCCACCTTGAAGTCCCCTAATTTTTTGTGAGCAGTGTATTTGATGATAGAACAGTGTGTATATATCTGTTTATAAAACTTAAAATGACACAGGAAGAATCTTCAGTTCCCTACAATGAAATAAAAATTGAGTCTCACTGAGAACGGGATAGCCTGTGAGCCTGTATTGATTGTGCCCTCTGGAGTTAAAAAAAGGCAATTGCATTAGATGGCATAATGAACAAGAGTGTATCATCATCCATCTCTGTGATCATCCCATTTTTGCATATCGATGCATCATAACACTTTACACCCTAGTGGTTTCTGGTGCACTCGAATAAATTTTTCAACAGATTCACGGCTTAGAGTAAAGAATCTAGGAATTGGTTTTAAATGTTCTTCAGCACAAGTCTGCTTGGGCTATAAGATATTCAGGTGCATACTGTGTTCAGCCTTGAGATCGATGACTCTTTCTTCTTTGTTTGTCTGAGTGCAGTCAAAATATAACCGGCAAAAAGTCAAACTCAAGGTGAAGGACACAGCTGATTTTGTCTTGTGTGTTGTTGACAGCTTTTAGAGGATGTGGAAGAGACGATGAACTGTGCCATGTTTGAGGAAGCTTCTCTCTCTAGGAAGCTTAAAGGTGATTATTAGCTATCCTCACTTTTGTCCACATTAATGTATGAAATGTGACATAAAGTAGAAACAATCTGCTGGGGCCATTCTTAAGGTTACCGCAGTGCAAATATGGGCCATTTCGACTGGTAGACCAGAGCCTTAACCACAGTACCACCCAGCTGTCGTGTTTCGTTTTACCCTGTGTGCTTTCAGCCTAGACTTTCTGCTCTATATCACTGTTCCTGTCTCTCTCCGCTTTAGGGAAAACGTCCTGTTGGCTGAGTGTGAATGTGGAGGCAATGAAGAAGCAGTTTGTATGTGTAAAGGCTAGACGCATGGCTCTGGGTGAGAATGTTGTCCTTTCATGTATAACTAAGTATTCACATCAGGAAACACCATGTCTCACTTTGCTTTCCGTTCATCACAGAGACCCGGAGAAAGGCGTCTGCATGGCAGCGTAACCTGGGCTACCCTCTGGTCATGCTGCTGCTGTTAGCCTTAACTGTAAGAATGAGTGTTTAAAATTCTTATGTATTGTGATGGTTTATGGGTTTCTGATGATGGTCTGTCCCGCTGGTTAGGTGGTGTGTGTGCTGATGGTGTGTTTTCATGTGCTCGAGCTGCTCTTTGATGAGACAGCCATGCCCAGGGGAATGGAGGTGAAGTAACGTTTGTATACATTTTAGGGTGACATAAAAAAAGATTCAATGTATCCTTGTTTCTGCCTCTAACTCGTTGGGTTTTCACAGGATCCCCATCTAGGCTTGGCTTCCTTCTCCATGTTTGGATCCCTGGGGGCTGCAGTGCAGGTGGTCCTTATACTGTATCCTTCTGTTTACATTCAGTAACCAATTAATAAGGATCTTTTGCTTAGTGGGTGACTGATCTATCAATGTAGCCATGTTTGCTTTCAGAAAAGATTCCCTGATTTTTTTTTTTTTTTCCCTTTGAAGGTTTGGAAACCAGTTTGACCAAAATGTAATTGAATAAAGTCAAATCCGGTTAATTGGACCACCGGTTAATGGGACCAGCCGCTTATTCGGACCAAATCCTAAAGTACCGAAACAAATCC
>JAUZST010074105.1:0-47775 GCA_034779995.1 Parotocinclus haroldoi
GAAGTTTGCTAATGAACACTTGGATGATTCTGAAAGTGATTGGGAGAAGGTGCTGTGGTCAGATGAGACAAAAATTGAGCTCTTTGACATTAACTAAACTCACCATGTTTGGAGGAAGAGAAAGGCTGACTATGACCTAAAGAACACTGTCCCCACTGTCAAGCATGGGGTGGAAACATTATGTTTTGGGGATGTTTCTCTGCTCAAAGCACAGGACTACAACTCAACACAAGTATTAATTTAAACCACTGGCAACAAAAGTAAGTGCACCCTTAAGTGAAAATGGCCAAATTGTGCCAAAAGTGTCAATATTTCTATGGTCACCAGCACTGCCCTAACTCTCTTGGGCATAAAGTTCGCTAGAGATTTACAGGTTGCCTCTGGAATTCTCTTCCATTCCTCCATTATATTGTTATATAAGCTGTTGACTGACTACTTTACAGTGTATTAATGTGTCATATCTTCAGTGCTGTCCCATGAAAAGATATATTAAAATAGTTACAAAAATGAAAGGGATCTACTCCCTTTTGTGAAATACGGTGTATATAAAACTCCTCGGTTTTTGATATAATCACTTTACAATGGGATTGTCTAAACGTAACGGCATCCTAAATTGGAAAGCACCTGTACCGTTATCATAAATGTTACTAAGTGAGGCCAGTCAGAATTCTCCCTCTCTCCCACTCTCTCTCACTCAAACCAACCTGTCAATGCTGATGGCGCAGAGGTTGAATATGGAGGCAGTGCACAGCATCACATCCATGGTCATTAGGAAATCACAGACAGTCATATTTAGTGACCAAACTCCTCCCTGGAACTGCAACACAACCATTAATCATTCATTCAGAATAATTCATACAGTATATTACTCCATCATCATTCAATTCCCAGTTCACATGTGGGCAGAACAAGAGCTGTGTCTGAAATGTTACCACCCATATTAGGACCTCTTATCATTCCATCAGCATTCTAACACCTTTTGATGGTGGGCTATTCTAGATGTTGCACATTTGACCAGAATGATATGGTTATCATGTGAAACTCACAGAACAGTTGTTAATAGCATTTTAACAATGAAACAATGTTTTTTAATCATGCCAGAGGCCTATATTTGCACTACACACAGAATGCATGAGCCCCTAGCAACAGATGATGTAATGGATGTTCTTGTTAAAAATCTATCTTACCACATTCTCTTTCTTTTCTTTTTTTTGCTGTGGGATTAGAAAGCAGAGTAATAAGATAAGATAGGATAAAACTTCATTGATCCTGAGTGAATTTGCAGAATATGCATCTCCCACTGTCCAAAGCTGATAGCTATTGTTATGAATCTGTTTTCTCTGGACTATTTGTGCACTGCAGTGTTGTAGAAAGTGTCCATTGTGTGCCAGGGGCAGTTGGTGGCACACTGCATTCTGCACTGCTGTCTCACAAGAGAGAATACCTTAGTCTGGTTAACAGCTAAAAGTGGGTGGCAGGGTGGCACCAGCAATCCAATCCATCTTGAATTGGATTCTGCCTGTGTGGAGTTTTCATGTCCTCCCCATGTGTGCTGCGACCACACACATTTCAAATGCATGTTACGCCAACTGGTTACTCCAAAACGTGCCCCAGAATGAATGTGAATGTAACCTTGCTCCTGCCATGAGTAGCCATTCATTCTATTCAGACATTAAATAAGTAAACAATCAAACATCCTAGAGACTTTTACAGTGGCAAAAGTGTGACACGTAGCCAAATGGACATAAAGAACATGAGTAAACAAATGACACATTAATGCATAATTTTAGATGTTCCCCGTGCGTATTTTCGGGTGTTCGTTTATTATAAATTGTCTTTATTCAGCAAAGACACTGACGTTTCTGTTTCCCAAGAGTGCGCACATCAGCAGAAAAACACAAAACGCTGTAAGCCAATCGTGCAATAAAAATAAAGCTTGGTGATTTTACACTTACCTCTGCGTACACAAACAGTGGCAGAACCAGAACAGCGAGGAGCAGATCTGCGACGGCTAAACTTACTATGAAGTAATTGGTTGTCGTTTTTAAAGCTTTTTCTCTGTACACGCTGAGGCACACGAGCAGGTTCCCACAGATAATGATGATTATAAGCAATATTCCGAATATGAGTGCGGGGAAGTTGTAGTCCGTGATCGAGAGCTGTGCGGTTTGGTCGGCAGAAGCTGTCAGATCGGTGCTCATTTCCGTTACACTGTGCACCGCCGGTCACCGCTTCAGCGCCAACTCTTCCGCCCGTGGCGGTTTCGCCTCTGGGACGGGCTCTCATCTGCCACCCTTCTTAAACAGTCCGCCGATGGCACTCTTGCTTTTTTCGCCATTAACCGATCCGACCGATTTCCCTTCGACCATTTCTCTGCGCTCCTACCTGCGTGCGCTCAGAGAGGCGCGTGACGTTCGTTCTAAGCGCATTAACTTGCGCCTTTCATGGTCACCGATTCACCAAATATGTCTGTAAAATTACGCTTGGAACAATCTGAACTTTTCGACACTTGTAGAAACGAATCGGGCGTGTTATTATGTGTGATGCTACCACAAAGCAGATTTGTCTTCTAAACCCTTGTGTACTAGCTAAATGATCGCCCCAAAGCTCCTGTTCAGGTGCCACAAAGCTGCTTACCTCTTCATCAGGAACGAGCAAATCTGGTGTATGACAGATTCACTGATGGAGGAGGAACACCAACATGAAAAGATCGCTACAACAGCAACGTTAGCTGGAGTATTCTTTAAACAATATTGCCTTAATTAATACAAGTTGTTTAAAGAACGTTAGTTCAAGCTGTGCTTTAGCCCAAATGTGCAACAAACACTGCGCACCAATAAAACCCCTGTTTTCAAAGCCCAAGAACAAGGCTGAAGTTGCAGGCCACTCAAATGTGACACACACGGTTTTTTTTTAGATTAAGCATTGTGGTACAAGGTCAAGGTTTAGCATACATTTAGACAACATGTCTTTTGTAAAAGAAACTGAAATGACGTCCATGTTTTTCCTTTTCACAGTACCTAATCTTACTGAGTACTGTACTCAAAGTTACAAATCAGAAACCGTTGGGATGGGATGGAAAATGCAAATTTGGACCTTGCTTAATGACGCAAGTGTGGCCGCTTGGCAGAGGTGGGGAGTCCAGTACTTAAACCTCTAGGCTACCACAGTCCCATTACAGACCTCTTCATTCTTTGTAGGTGGGAAAACTTGCAAAATTGGCAGTGTATAAAATATTTTTCTTTTCTCCACTGTATATGGGTGTAATCTACATTTGTCCACAAACGTATTGTGTTGTGTAGGTGACTCTTACGTTTACAAATAAGAATCACATCCAAGAGACATCCAACTGAGATCATAAGATCCTGTTTCATTCTGGACAATGGAAAGAACCAGCATTTGCAATAAACTACTTGTCTTCTTTTATTTATGTTTCCAGTTATTTATGTTTCACAGTTATATACATTTATTTGCAAAGAGTATTAACCTAAAATATTTAATGTTTTGTCTGGTCAGCTAAATTTCACTTGAAGTATTAACAGCTTATATAAAAAAAATAGTTTTTCAATGTTAGCCAATCTGAGTGCAGATATTATTTAGGTATGTGGAGAAAGGACTGGTTTTTGTGTTTGTTCTGATTGTTGATATTCAAGAACAATAGTTCAGTTTATAATTAATGTCACCTCAGGCAGATGCATTGGACTCTTTTGGCCCTGAGATGACACAGAGTACAAATAAGTTCAAGACCAAGATAAGATGGAGAGATCAAACTCAAGTGCCACAATACTACCAAGGGCACTAAAACAAACTCATACCAGACCCTTTGATTTGTATTTCTGGATTCTGGATGGTTCTTTTATCTTTTTTTTGCTTTTTCCAAGATCAGTAATACTGATCTGTCTGAACACAATAAATGTTTCAGTCCATCCCAGATGCCTGCAGTCAACTCTGCTTCTGAACATGGTTAATATATGGCTTATTTTTGCAGAGAAATGTTTTGTGAATGTAGCTGACCATACTAAATATGAAATGTATTGAGTTTATATGTATGCTTTTTCAAAGTTTTTCAAATAACGCTTTTTATTTGCATTTTGCATTTTATGTCTCAACTTTTTCTCATATGGGGTTGTAAATCCATAGGAATTAATATGCAATTGGTTCCTCCTTTGTAGCTGTAATAGCTTCCATTCATCCAGAAGAACCTTTTTGAGGTCAGACTCTGATTCTGGATGGGAAGTTCTGGCTAGAAGTTTCCATTCTAGATCATCCCAGAGGTCTTTGATGTGGTTTTTACACACCTAACCATTCCTTTATGGATCTTGCTTTATGCACTTGGAGCATAAATTAAATGCATAAACATAATGGCATCAGTCGATTGTGTAGGATATAAACAAAGAAGCACAAATCCTTTAACACCTATGGTGCACAGCCATTAGTACCATGGTTCTATGTTATCTGCATTTTGTTTTTATTTACACTAACTCCTAACAGAGTTTTAGCTGGTTGTTGTTTATTAGACCATAGGCCATTTATGCTAGCCTGAGGATATATCTGTGTGTTACTGTGTTGTAAGGTGTTGTCACCTTTCACAGTAAAACCAAATAACTGTCGATAGTATTATCACAGCAATAATAAAAAAATGACTGTGCTGTTACAATCTTTTAAATTAACATAATCTCTGGTGTTACCACTTTTCATAGTAGCAGTGACGATCTAGCGGTAGTATTACCACTTTCCAGAGTAACTTATCCTTTAAATTCATCTTGGAAAATTGTTTGTGGTTTTACCACCATTATTAGCAACATCAATCAGTGGATTGGTCAAGTTTTAACACCTTTTTACAGTGACATTGAAGTACTGTCTGTGGTGTTACCACCTTTTGGAGTAACGCCAAAGAAATTACTGTAGTTTAATTACATTTCAGAATAACATTGAGGAACCGACTAGTGTTACCACCTTTAACAGTGATATTGAAAAATTACCTGTGGTTTTAGAAAAAAATAACTGATTGCAGTGTTCAATAGAGTCAAAAGTCAGCTCTTTGTGATATTACTGTAAATTTTGGTAATAGCAAAGACATGTTTTGATGTTTTTGTGAAACTTGAAGCTTGGGAGTGAGCAGTGAGCACAGGGACATCCAACTACTCAACTACTGGCTATGGTCTTCAGTCTTTCTCCACTCTATATGGGTGTAATCTACATTTGTCCACAAACGTATTGTGTTGTGTAGGTGACTCTTATGTTTACTGCAACATTTCCAATCAGATTGATTGCAAGACACATCCAACTGAGATCATAAAATCCTGTTTCATTCTGGGCAATGGACAGAACCAGCATTTGCAATAAACTACTTGTCTTCTTTTATTTATGTTTCCAATGCTCTTGTTCTTCTCCATTTTGATAGGGGAATAAAAAAACAAAAAATGTCATTATCATATTCATGTTTCAAAGAAATCGCTTTAGATATCAGTCATGTAACTGATAAAGCTTAATTTACTGCATAGAATGCTCTATTGATTCAAGCATTAGCGCTCCAGCATGGAGACAAAAAGAACACTTCTGTCGGCACTTCCATCCCTGATTAATTAGAGCTTTCCAATGCCTCTAAATGTGCAAGTGGTTGATGTGTACGCCTCACTGTGCAGGATGCAAACAATGCTCTCTGTGTTTGCATTTAATCAAACTGTTGATCAAAACAAATTAGTGCAGCTTTCACTTTCTGCATGCAGAAAGGCCAGTAAAAGGTCACTAAATGCATTTGTTTAGTAAATTTAGCTGTGTTTAAAAACAGAAAAAAATTAAACATGAATTCATTTGGCTGATAAATTGAAATCAAAGTATTTTTATTGCAATTTACAGAAGTAAATGATCAAATCCATCCATCCATCCATCTATTATCTTACGCTTAATCCACACGGGGTCACGGGACAGCCTGTGCCAACCCAGAAACTTCAGTAGACTCCTGAGATATTCAGGTAATACGTATTACAAAAAAGCCACATAAGGCTGAGTCTTTGAGGAGCAAAGATGCATGGAGGATCTCCAGTTTTTAAACAAATGTATTTTCGTTGTATGATAGTCCATCCTAGATGCCACTTCTGGACATAGTTTACATGAGCTTTCTTTTTTGACCAGTAAAGTTTTAAGTGCCATTTTTAACTCCGTATTGTAGTGCTTGTTAAGGGTTTGCCAAGGTTTTTACTCACGTGGCTATATCAGCTATTGCTGAGTGACAGTTCTTCAGGCAGTGCCATCTGGGGAACAGTGCAGTGCCCTTGCGCCCTTGCCATTTACTCAGTGTATTCCTCCTGATTCCTTGTTTAGTGAAATTATCCATTAGCCATCTTTGCCTCTTTCGTGGTTACTGCTTTTGTAAAAATTATGACTATAACCTTCTATAATTATTATCACCGGTTTGAAATCACATCATTATTTACTTTTAGAAAATATATTTCTGGCTTTAAAATGCACACATCCCATTTGTAATGTGTTGCAGGCCTGAAATGTAGTAATGGATGTTTATTACCAGAAAAAAACCCATGAAATATTTCAGGTTCATACGGTGTGCAATGAAATAAAAGTCAAATGTAGACATAAAACAAAAGTAAATGGAACACTGCATGCATTTTTTTATTTCCCAAACTACTCTACTTTAGACCAGGATACTACAGGGCCCATCCACTGACACAGAGAGTGGACTGGAGAACAAGTGGATAGAACCAGCATTTTACAAGTCAAACCCTAGAGGGAGCTGAATTGCTGGCAAATTATCTTCTGTTCAATGGCACCATCAGCGTAACCTGCTTCAAATTTCAAAAAGGAGGATAGGCAGCAATTACATAAAGAAATTCCTATCCATCTCCTAGCAAATGGCAAATCAGGTAGAAAGATTGGAAAAAAACTGCTTCTGACATGCGAGAGCAGGGTCTTCACATATTTCACCACTTTCTATTTCTTTGATACATCTCTCTATATGAAGAATATGTTAAAATCTGACTTGATAAGAATGTGGTCTGATGGTAGTAACTTCATCAGTTACTGGATAGACTCTTTATCTGCAACTGTACAACACATAAAGAGGTCTGAAAGCAGGGGGAAATGCCATAATACACAACCAAACACAATGAATACACACCATGTTATAGGCCTATGGACAGTTGTCTATATTAATTGTTAAGGCTCAAGAGGGCATTTATTAATGTTAAATCTAACATTTACGGTTTCCATTTGGGATGGCAGTTCCATCCAAACTCTTCACTCTTTGACAAAAGATCACCTTTAGGGTATAACCCGTGCTACTACTCCTTTACTAGAATAGAGAGGAAAGAGACCTGTTCAAAATTGTGTAAAACATAAATACAGCAGAATAAGATTATTTGCAAATCCTTGACAGTCCTTTTTCTCTTTGGCTTAGAGGACGTCTTTGATTTCTAAAAACTTGTCAGTCCACAGGACACTTTTCCACTTTGTGTTAGTCCATTTCAGTTGTTGATATATGGCTTTTGCTTTGCATGGTAGAGTTTTAACTTGCACTTGTGGATGGAGTGACGAACTCACTGACAATGGTTCTCTGAAGTGTTCAGGAGCATGTAGTAATATCTGTTACAGAATTATGTTGGTTTTTAATGCAGTGCTGCCAGAGGGATCGAAGGTCACTCCAGATTATCTGTATCTTTTGATGATATAATGGACTATATATTATGAAATAAATTCCCTCCAATTGCACTGTGAGAAACGTTGTTCTTAAACTGTTGGACTATTTGCTCATGCAGTTGTTCACAAAGTGATGAACCTCGCCTATTACTTGCTTGTGAACGACTGAGCCTTTCGGGGATGCTCCCTTTATAAACAGTCATGGCCTTCACCTGTGGAATGTTCTAACAGGGTGTTGTTTGAGAATTCCTCTAATTTCCCTGTCTTTTGTTACCCCTGTTCCAACTCTTTTTAAAAGTTTTGCAGGCATCAAATTCCAAATGAGTGAATATTTGCAAAATCATTTGCAAATCACCTTATTCTGTTTTTATTTATGTTTTAAACGACATCCCAACTTAATTGTATTTGGGGTTGTATAACACATGTACTGTGCCAGGTACATGTGCTGAAATGTGTGCATACAAAGCCAGGTTGCCAGACCAAAGAACATAGGTTCCAAATATGAACCAAAACCTAATCAGATTTTCACACACGTCTAGATAAAATGTTCCTGATCACACAAATGAGATAAAAAATACCATCTATTTACTATATATTTAAATTAGCCAACATTACAAATCTGTGAGTGGTTAAGGGAAGCTTTGCTTTTTGTAATTCCTCCTCTCTTAAGGGACTAGTGGATACCTTTGTTTAAATGTACAGTTTCTTGGCAATGTGACATAAGGAATGTACTATATTTCCCAAAACAACAGCAGACATGGTTTGAGCTGTTTGACCACTTAGATTTGAACTTGATATTATAAATGCAGGTTCACAACATAAGATAGATCTTCTTTATCTATCAGACTAACAACATTTTACAGCTCTGCTAACAAATTACAAAGGTTTGTAACATGCTATAAGCAGTTTTGCTATTAGGAAATCGCTGCTGTAAATGAAAATTTTCACATTATGTGAATAATACAGTACATAAAAATCTTATTGCAGTTAGAAATAGGTGTTTGCAACATTAGTGTCATATTGTATAAATTTGATCATAAATGCACATTAATTACTTAAAAATCTAATTATTTTTAGCTGTGCATGTATTGTTGTGCTGGTATCACACCACCAACCAGTGAAGGCAGCAGAGAGGTACAGTGCAAGATGGCTGGTTATTATTGAGGAAACAAGGTTTCCCAGAGTGCTCTGGGGCCAATCAGATTCAGCATTGTACACAGGTACCTGTTAAGAAAAGCCGGAGTGAGCCATGGTTCAGTGCTGTATCCTTAACTGCATTACTATAACTGTGTTCTGTAATTGTTTGCCAGTAATGTGTTTGTATGGATATTGGGGGAAAGACAGACATTTTAAATAAGTATAGAGGAGTAGACTGAAAGAGGGAACGAATGGAAAAGAAAAGAAAGAAAAAGAAAATAGGACTGATCAGACTAAGACTTAGTAGTTTTGATTCGTAACATAGTGTTTTCAAAGTTTTGAACGCTAGTTAGTGTTATGTTGACCATGTACTAAGCACTGTGCATTCCACCATGTTACTGAATAATCCTAAAAAGTCCACTGTAATATCCATTGTATCATTCAAATAGATGATAGACAGATGATAAAATTAAATTTTTAAAATTAATTTTTTTTAAAAACCCATATAAGTGTCTGTGTAAAGGAAACAGCAAATAAGGTCTCTGCCATCTGCTATATTTACTATAACTGCCTAGATTGCAAAAACTTCCCATTAACTACACAAACACTATATTATTTGGATTTCTGCAACAACTGTCCGTCTGACAAACTGTGAGTTGGTTAGTTAGTTCTAAAGCTGGGCATGCAATGTGGTAGTTCATTCTCATCATCTCTGTCTGAAACCACAGGAAAGAGAAGCTCCCGAAGAATGACAGTTTTTCATTTGGTTGTTATTAATACGTTAAAGCCTTACATCACCAAATTAGAACATAGTTACAATTACCATTTGCTTCTTGACAACTGATAATTGAGGCTTTTCTGAAATATTTAGAAAGTGTTTTTGTAGTCGGGTATGTCTTTGTGTAGTCTTGGCAGAACATGCTATAATTTAATCACTATGTTGGGATAACGAAAAGAAATTAGTCAAAACTTTTATATGATAGCTCTCTAGTGCTGCAGGACGTATTATTTTGATTTGCATTGATTTCTACTGCAAACACCTTGCCTTGACCTTTAGAAATGCCCAGTCACATTTTAAGTACACTTTCTAATTCTGTTTTAGATGATTCAATTAGGATGGGCTCCATCCGTCTAGTGTAACATTACTGTATTATCCGTACATTTTAGCTCCATGATGAATTGCAATGATAACATTAATAAGCATGGCATTTAGTAATGTCCACTTTTTCAAATTAAGAAAACAATACATTTAAATGTTTTGGATGTTAAAGTATCTGTACTGGCATTACATAGTTTCTGTTTTATTATGTACACGCATCTATATGCACTAATTGACTGTTTTACATCTTACTATCCAAATTTACAGTAATTGACTGCCCCCCTGTCATCCCTGTCATTTTGCTCTAAACATAAATGAATATGGGCCACCATAAAATCATAGTGATGTAATATGATTACTGTACATAGCAGTGACGCTGACATGGTATAGTACTGTTTTGTGATACGGGTGCAAATGACAATTCAAGGCCACTGCAGGGTTATGCAAATGTCATGGTTTCTAACTGTACAGCTACCAATAAGAAAACTAATGGTAACACTTTACAATAAGGATAACGGAAAAGTGATTAATAGTTGTGAGGTGTTGGTCATGATTTACCGACAGTATACTAATATGTACTGTATTGTCAGTTTCTTAAATATTAGATCCCAGCCAAAACAAACCAGCTTACCTTGAGTTCATGACATTGGTTTGTTGGTTAACCAGCTTTACCCACTAGATCAGTCAAACCATTTCAGTATACAAGCTGAGCCATCACCAGACCAGCATTAACCAGTCTAAACCATGGTTTACCTAAGTAAGAGTACTACTAAGTAAAAAGTACGGCTTATATACACTGCTAACAAAAATTAGGGGGCATTTCATTTTGAAGTATCGCCTAATTTTTGTGAGCAGTATAAATTTTACCCGAGCATGAAAGAACATACTAGTAAATAGAAACTCTTAACATGAACACTCTCAACTCTAACATGTTTTTCATATCTTACACAGGTTCAGTCAAATAATACACCATTAATGCTTGAACAGAGTGAGAGTCAGCATTAATGTATTGTGCATGTACTGGATTTGAGTGTGGACAGGAGCGCAACAGAAAAAAAACAATTAATTACATATTACATCTTCACTATTAGTCTTGTATTCCTTAAACATTTGTTTGTCTATATTCACCCCAGACTTTTCAACAGTTTCTAAATGGCAGCATGCATTTGCAGGTCCTGGAAATGATCTTCAGTCTTAACAGCATAGTAGGTTTTTAAAATTACTTCTCCACAGAACAATGTGAAATTACTTGCAGGTGTCACCTGACATCATTTAATCTTTGGGAATGAGAGAGAATGATTATAAACATATAAAGATACTCAAATGAAACTATTTAAAACATGACATAAAATACATATGATAGCAACTAAACAAACTGTAACCCTGGGCAACAGATTAACACCACAAGAACACTAAAGACATGATGTTGGACAGGACATGGCAATTATACACAAGTTAAAATACAGTAAAACAACATACAAACATATACATCATACAGTGAAATCGTGTTTAAACTGTCAGTTGAACATTCTGCTTCATCACATTGATTTTTCAGTGAGGTCCACAACAAATTGGACTGTAAAATAATTAGGTGGGATTTTAACTGCCAATTAAGGAAGTGAGTATTGCTAATGATATTTACGCATATTAGCAAGAGCACACAAAATTCCCTGGAGCCCTCAGCAGGGTAAAGCCATGGTAAATAGGCATAATGTGTAATATAAATAAGCACAGCCATAAAGTCCTAGATATGGATTAATATAGTCAGGATGTGAGGCTGAATACTGGCATAATTTTTTTCCCCTGGTCAATACTTTCTGGGGTACAAAAAGCACGTTTTGCAAAGAGGCCAGCACAATATTCTCCTGCTGCAAGTGCTTCACAGTAAGTGGACTGTCCTGTTGGTGAGTTGGATCTATTTGTCTAGATTACTATGGCCATTGAATAAACTCTAGTTTATTATCTAATATTGAAAAGTCAAAATAACGAGGATTTTTATTGCCTTTACCATGCTTATTTCTTCTTTCATATCACCAAGGTATTACCATGCCTTATCTGCTGAGTTTAACACAGGCTGTCCTGTTATCATCACTTCTCTTCCAGTACACAGCCACATTTCCATCTGGGGGCAGGTAGGATTGTGTTTTCCTTCAGGCAGCTGTTCTTTTGCATTTATGCCTTTTCATAAATTTTTATTTCTTTCATGGTTTGATTGTAGGCACATGGAGGGGATGAAGATGGATGAGAATGATGACAGCTTTGTAAACAGGGATAATCTTTCCTGCAGAAGATGTTTGCTTCCTAGGGACAACGCAGAAATAGAGTGTCTTGCTGCAAAATATAGAGGGTAAGATGCAGATTTTCCTTTGTAACATGAATGGGCTTAAACAAAAATCTAATTGTTTGACAGAAACATGAAGACATATTTATGATTTGTTAAGACTTTACATGCAATCATGAACCATTCCACTGCAATAGAAATGCAAATACAAAGTTCTAACAGTCCGCAATCATCAAGTTGAATTGTTATTAATATTTTACAATATGTTGTAATCTGTAATCCTTTTCAGACATGTCTGTTCTGGCCATGAATAAAGTGTAGTTAATGTGGTATATTAATAATCTAATGTGTTAAGCATTAGGCAATTTCTTGGACGTTTTGGATTTTTACTTTACAAAGTTCAATTTCAAATCAAGTGTACTGAAAACTAATATATGCAAGTGTCAATTACTAGATTAAGCTTAATGATACACAAGCGTTGAAGTTGGTTGTGGGGCATGTGTGACATTAGCCTCTTACCCCATCCAAGTTCCACCTTTAGTGTTGACTCGTTTATTTAACATAGGATTGTATAGCTAGTCTGATTTGCATTTATGATTTAAACTGAATGTACAGTATTATGAACCATACCACGAACCATAGTATTTTACCATACAGTTTTTCTCCTATTTTACAAAATCACAACTATAATACTGTGGTATTGTGGGAATGTGGTAGCCTAGTGGTTAAGGTACTAGATCATGGACCAGAAGGGCCAAGGTTCAAAATTACACCTCTGTCAACCTGTCTCTGTTGGGTCCTTAAGCAAGACAACCCACAATTGCTTGGATTGTAACAGTTTTAAGTCGTTCGGGATAAGCGTGTCTGTTAATTGGCAAGATGTAGAGCATATACATATACATCTCAATAGATGGTTGAGAGCTCAAGTCCCAAACCTTATAAACCCATATGTAAAGTAATGAACATTTAATTGCTCCGGCTGTACCGTGTTAAATCATTTCTAAATACTTCTGGCTAAGGATGTCTGCTGTAAATGTAAGATTAATGTAAATGTCAAATTAATGTTTGTGTGGGCTTTTCTAAAGCCTAGTATAACTATTCTACATTGTAGGTGTAGAAGATCAGAGTTGCAGACCCGGCAACTAGGAGATCTGGAATTCACCAATCGCTATGCTGAGATGCTCAAGTCTCAGGCAAAGCTCTCCTCCCTCTGCTCCTTCCTCCGCCGCATGCAAAACAGCAAGAAGAGGTAATCCTTGATCATTTGTTGTTCTGTGAATAGTTAATTTCCTCTTTATGTCTCTTGATGATATTGAATATTTATTTATTTTGTTTGTACCTATGCTATGTTTTTTCACAGTGGACTCACTGGTGACACAGAACGCGTGAACACACTGATGAAGCAATATATGTGTGCCAGTGTGTACCAGTGACATACCCAACCTGTCCCTTTTCAACAACACAACACGTGGAGAATGAACACAATTAACTGATATTGGAATGCTGACGTGAGATTTATGACTGCACAGTACAAAGTTCTGTATATGTTAAAATAAACTCATTTTTTTCCAAGTGTGTCATAAAGATTTCCATTATTATACGTTAACACGGAAGCAGAAGAGGATTGGCATCAAAAGTTACAATAAAGTGATTAATTAATATTGTAGACAGTTAAATATAAACTCAGCTATGACCTTATTAAGCACACCACCTTGTTTCCATACTCATTGCCCATTTTATTAGTTCCATTTACCATACAGAAGCACTTTGTGGTTCTATTTCTCAGCACTCAGTAAAATATGGTGGTGTTGTGTTAATGTGTGTTGTGCTGGTATAAGTGGATCAGACACAGCAGTGCTGCTGACACCACAGTGTCATTGCTGGTTTAAAAATAGTTCACCAACCATGAATGTTCAGCCGTCAATAGGCAGTGCCCTGTGAGCTATGATGAAGAATTAGAGGGTGACTAACACAAACGGTGCAAAAACAGATGAGCTGCTATCTCTGACTTTACATCTACAAGGTGGAGCATTATGGTAGATGTGCCTGATACAAGTGAGTGTTTAACTAACAGAAATTCTGTGTCTGATCCAATCATACCAGCACAACACAATAACACACCACATTGTCAGTGTCACTGCACTGCTGAGAATGATCAGCCACCCAAATAGTACCTCAGCTGTTCTGATCCTGGTTCCGAGCAATAGAGAACAGAGAAAAATGGCTGAATAAAGTAAAGAAACAGATGGGCTACAGTCTTAATTAATTAAGTAAGTAATTATAAAACTGCAAAGTGGTAAGTGGTACTGAAGAAATGGACAGTGAGTGTGGCTAATAAAGTGATTGGCGAGTGTATATATTTGATATGTTTGGAAACAGCATTTATTTACATTTATGAGACATTATGTATCTAAACATATAAATGTAGTCAGAGATAATCAGACATGAATGCTAAAAGTGATATTACTTATTAAATCAGTACTAGTCTCAACAGTATAAATAAACAAGATATATTTATGAAGTTCTCAAACACAACCCTATTATTAATGCTCTATTATTATTCTAACTCTATTATTATTATCAACTATTACTACTACTACTACATTATAAGTACTCTCTTACTTACTTACTATTACTCTTACTTAATTCTCTTAAACATCAATAATTGGGGTATACCGTTATTGTATATTGAGTGAAAAAGGTCAATCTAAAAAAGTAGATACTCACAGAATAAAAAAATAACCAAACGAAATCTAATGCTATATTAAAGTTTTTGGCATGTTTATTGTAATTAAATCCCATTCCCATTTAAATTTAACTTGAGCGTCGTGAAATCCAGGAAGTCATCCTACAGACTGTTCCACATGGTAATAAATAAGAGACAACACCAAGGCCAAATTTGTCAGCCTATGGGAACACACAAATGAAAGAGCTTAAATTGCTGACCTTCAAAAATCAGACACTATTAGAGCAAATAATGTGTCTAGATACAACATTCACCACTGTTAAGGAGTATGCAACTAAAAAAAAAGCTGAGCTTTAAGGGACCCGAAAGAGGACGCAAGTTTGTTCCACAGTAATAAAGACTGAAGAAGCAAATATTTTTAGACAATAGCAAGAAGCAAAGTTGGTAGAATATGGTATTCGGGTTACTAAACCTTTGAATCTGCAGTAAGGTGCTGCTTCCATGACAACATAACCATTTCTTTTAGACCCTGGGAATCTTGTTAGTTACTTGTTAGAAAACAGTGATTCAAAACATACGTCCAAATGCATATACTTAGTTCAAACCACGTAATCAAGCTTTTAATATGACCATCTCAGTTCTCTGACCTAAACCGTTTTATTGTATTTATTTTTTTTAAAAAAAACACCTCAATTAAACATTTCTGTCATAGCATCAGATTCAGATCATGCCAATGAGTTTTTCTTGCATATCACTAAAAGACACTAAAAACACACCTATAATTCCATTAGATATTCAGATACATTCCTCCCATTTTCCTCAGGCATATTTTTCTTTGTTATAGAATCTTGGACTTTTGCCTACTGAACAGTTAGCTATTAATATTTACTCGATACTGATATTAGCTATTATTATATACACAAATAATTGAGTCACCTGTATTGCTAGGCTTTAGAATTCATTGTACCATTTAACTATAGAAATAATTTATGCTTAAACTACTGTAAAACCATTTAGTATATTTGGCATTTTTAGAGTTCAGCCCACTATTAATTCTATACTGTAGCAAAAACTGTCAAAATTATTACAATAGATGAGAGTGGATAGAGGAACACCTCCGCCTTTTATAGTCACCTGTACATGCAGTGAGAAATTGGGTCATAGATACCCTTCCCTTCTCTAAGACTATACGGAGGTAAAAGGAGGTGTGTCCATGTTGCAGGTGTATGTGGCAGTAACAATACATAAATTCCCTATGTGCTGATGTGTCTGGGTTATGTGAGGGGAAAAGTCCAACATATCCAGCTTTTATGGCCAATAAAGTACTGATAAGGTCTCATCTCAAAGGTTAGACACAAAAGATGTTTTCTCTCATCAGTCAGCCTAGTTCATGTGCTGGTTGTAAGAGAAGACAGAGTAGACATCGACTTTGCAATGGATCTAAAACATCTTATATTAGTCAAAATAGGTTTCTTACTACTGGTTGGATTCCCCAGTAACAGCTTTGGTCAAGAACGTAAGTCTGTTTATAAAAATAATAAACTGGTGAGCTAACAATGTTGATCAACTGCCTGTAAAATATTGTTATTTTAAAACTTTTGATTAGTTACACACGATTAGGATAAACATACAGAACTGTAAAAATGTACAGACAATGGTTTTTATGGTTTTTAAGTGTATGATATATATGCTTATAGCATTTTTTCAACCAACAAATATCATGCATAATGTGTATGTATATATATATATATATATATATAAAAACAAGATTAACATAAGTGTCGGTGTGTCAATCACAAGTGTCAATGTGATTTGTATTGTACATTGTGTCTTCTTGCCACAGTATGCATAGTCCCAGTTACTGAGAGTTTAGACGAAAACAACACTGTTGGCCAAGTAGTGGCTAACTTAATCGCTGATGTAGGAGTGAACCTTAGTATCATACAAGATGATGAAGATGCCTTTGAAATAAAAGAAAATAAGCTTCTGGCAAAAAAAGTGCTGGATTATGAGGTAAGTATTTTACAGTTTTACTACTTGGCAAATGAAACATACAGATAGCAGTCACATACACAGCTCACAAAAATGAAGGGAAATTTCATTATGGGATATTTCATTTTGAAGTATCCCCTAATTTTTTGAGCAGTATATTAGTCTTGTGAAAAGTACATATCTTTCTTACTGAAACCTTGTTCAAGGCATTAGTCAATTATTTAGAATCCATTCTGAGTGCTTTAAAAATCCCCCTTTCCTTCGTGTGTTCGGCTCAGGCCCTGCCTGCAGGAGGTGCTTTACCGGTCAGAATACTGTGCAGTAAGCCTGGGGTAACTTCGGTAAGCTTGCTCAATATTGATATTACAGATCAGGATTTTATTAAAATGATGATAGTTCACGGCACATGCTACACTGCAAAACGATTCTTTTCAGATCACCAAACTAATTGTTGTGATTGTGCAAAATGTCAACGACAACCCTCCAGTGTTTGCACAGAGCCAGTACACTCTAACAGTTAATGAGGTAAATGTGATATTATACTGCATTAACATGTGAAAACATATACAAATATAAATGGATTACAGAAGTCATTTAGATTTGAAAGGCACTTGAAAGTTGTCACTGGTAATAATAAACGGACCATGTCTCTTTATTCAGCTATCACTAAAAGGAACAAGCGTTGGCAAAATTGAGGCTACAGACCTTGATCTGGATAGGCTGTACTACAGCCTTGAATCCCCAATGGTAGTCTTAAATATTTTCTTAGAACAATCAAAAGCCAAAATAATAACAAAAATGGAATTGATTTTAAACATTTGCTCTCCACCCCAGGGAGAATTTGAGCTGCTGTCAAATATCAACCCGGAGATTCTGGTCAGTATTGTTTTAGATTATGACACAACTAAAGAAGTCAGTCTGCAACTCCATGCTCAGGTACTTGGAATTGAAATTAGTTCCGCAAAATGCATCTACAGTTCATTTTCTAAAATAAAGACTAACTCTTGGGCTTTTCAGGATACAGCACCGAGTTCACCAGACACGCCATCACATACTGCCACCACCACCATCAAGGTCAGCGTCACAGACATAAATAACAGACCACCCTGGTTCCAGCCTTGCACTCCGACCATGGTTGAAAATGCCAAAATATGTATCATGTCTGGATACAGTGGAATGGTCACCTCAACAGAGCAAGAGGTGTGTTATTTTCCCAGTGCATCCATTAGTGATTCTGCCCTTGATGATTAGATGGCAATGCCTGCTATATAATGCTTGAGGTTTGATACAGCATGATTTAAATATCACAACCTGCACCACGGTGGCTCGGTGGGTAGCACCACTGCCTGATGGCAAGAAGGTCCCGGGTTTGATCCTTGAGTCCTACAAGTGTCTGCATGTGTTTACTCCAGGTACTCCGATTTCGTCCCACAGTCCAAAACATATGTATGTTAGGTTAATTGGTGTCTCTAAAGTGGCCCTTAGTGTGTGACTGTGTGTGTACCCTAAGATGGTTTGGCGCCCAGTCTAGGGTTGTTCATATTCTTGGGCCCAAAGTTGCCTGGTTGGTCCACGGCCCCATGTGGATCAAGCGGAAAATACCAGATGGATTGGCATACATAGCCTTGTGCAAAAGTTTGGGAGCTCTGACAAAATTACATAAAACTTGATACAATTTAAAATTTACCTATGACATTTTGTCAAATATTTTTCTCTTTTGACATACAAAAAGGCAATATACAAAACATACCTTAGAATAAACCTTCACCTACTGTTAGAAATGAAAGTTTTGGAATGGCCCTTGCATAATTGCATTATTGGTGGCTGAGTTGCACATTTAATGGCATTTACCAGACATTACTTAGTAATTTCATGTTTGTTTGTTAGTTTGACTTCTTTAACGTCGCTATATGTCATAAGTGGCCATTTCAGTGACACACAAAAGTTTATCTCAAGACTAGTCACACATGCTTAAGTCAATGCCAACTTAGAGTAATCGATTAACCTAACATGCATATCTTTGGAAGGAAACCAAAGTACCCAGAGTAAACACACACAGACACATGAAGGACTCTCTATGGAATTGAACCCACAACCTTCCTGCTGTGAGGCAGCAGTGCTACCCTCTGAGCCATCCAAATATACAAGATTTTGATTTTCGGAATGACCATTGCTTTCGCAGACTGGTGCTTTGCCCCTGGAGCCTAATCCAGTACATGCAACTGATGGAGATAATGGAATTAATGACATAATCGTATACAAAATTATTGGAGGTTAGACATTTTTAGTTATTTTATAATATGTATTGTATAATTGTATAAGATTTCTGATTTAGCTAATTTCTACCTTATTTCATGTAGAACTCTTGACTCGAATCTTTGTCCTAAACAGGAAATGTAAATGAAATATTTAGCATTGATCCAAATAGTGGGAGTATTACTATGACAAGGCCAATGAATGCACCAGGACCCATTGTACTGCAAGTAATGGTAAGCACAATTTTGACTGTTTATTTTGTGAATATGTTTAATGACATATGTATTCAAGTACATACACACACATATATATATTATATTGTATTATCAACTGTAAAAATTGGTTAGAGGGTCATTACTTAAATGTAACTAATTAAAATACATTTATAAATGTTAAACATACTAGGTTTATTTATGTGGCCAAATTCACATTATTTTATATCCACTCTTCAGGCTCATGAGAAAGATACCCCAGACATGTTTGCCATCACAACAGTCACACTACAAGTGGTAAATAAGAGTGAGAATCCACCAGTGTTTGTCAAATCCAGTTATGAGGGCATCATCTCAGAAGAAGCAGGTGTGGGCAGCCTGGTGCTGGAAAGCAAGTCCATGAACAAACCTCTTCAGGTTCAAGCAATGGATGAAGACTTTTTTAATGTAAGCTTTGACATTTGCTCATAATTATGATTATTATAATGCAGGTCTAGTGAATGCCAAGAAAAGCTCCAAAATGATTGCATTTTGATTGCAAATTGATTTCTAATGACTTCCAGTCTAATACCCAGATATACGTAAAAATATATTTGTGTACTAGCTGAACATTATGCTCCTGTGACATCAAACGATGAAATTTAACTAATCAACAATAAAAATCTTAATTATTTACAGGCAACTATAGACCAGAACAACAAACTCCATCAGATATGCCTGTATTGCTACTGTATATTAGATAATAGTGATAAAACATTACATAACACAACATAAAGGTTAAAACAGTGGTTTTGTGTGGGTACCCCCCATAACAGCGCAGTTGCTTTGTTTTCTTCTGTTCAGGTGTTAGTGCTCGTTTTCATTTGTCCATTTTTTTATGGAAACCCTCTTTCCTTCATCAATTACAGTGTTGGCACAAACATTGACCTATTTGTTGCCAGAGGCTTGGGCATTTAAAATTTGTAAGGCACATTACTTCAACTCTAATCTTCTTTGTCCTAACCAATGTTTTCTTTTATAACTTTTATAATTTTTTAATGCTTATACCTAACTATAGACACAACTTAATAAATATAATGTAATTAGTTTGAAACATGCTTACAGGTTCATTGCCATTGCCAGCTGTTGTAGATTGACCATTGATTGCTGTTCATGATTCATTTACTGTATGCATACCACAACATTTAAATTATGTTGTTATATAAACTTTAAACAAATTATATTTTTTCTTAGTTAAACAGGACTGTCAATTAGCATACCGTAAGTGCGAAATGTTGCACATTTTACAGTGTACATGGTACTCTCATTGTAGGGAATAAATCCCAACGTTAGATACGAAGTTACAGACAGCAGTGATTTTACAATCACTACAGAGGGCTTCATACTTATGATGAGAGCAATTCCTCCTGGCAATGTTGAATTACAGGTAAGAATTTGACAATTTTCAACCTTGGACTAGACTTGGGCGATTGTTCTTTATTACATTTGTATTGTTGTTTTGTTTTTGTTATAGATACGAGCAGTTGATTCAACTAATAATGAATTCAGCAAAGCAGATCTTTTTGTAGAAGTTACACCGGGTAAAAACAGATAAACACTGCATGCTGTTGGGAATACTTTGTTTCACAAACCTCCAACCCATTATAGAACCTAGAATTATTGAAACCAATATCAAGATTATTAGGTTGAACCAAAATCTAAATAACACCTTGGAAATGTTGCTTGCTTTTGCGACGTTCTTGCAGAAATTGAATTGTGGGCTGGCCTCTTTCTTTCCAACCAATTTGAGAAACGAGTCCTGAACAAAAAAAAAATATATAATCAAATGGGAGTTACCATGAATTGCCGATCAACTTGGTTATGTAATGCTGTAATCAAGATCTCAGATTGGTTGGATTGCAAAAGCCATGATGGATGTAACTGCTTTTCCTTTAGGGATCCTCACTACTACGGACATGCCCACCACGAGCACAGATATTGCTACTAGCACTCCCATAACTACCGACATAACAGAGAGCACTTCCAACACAGACACAGTTACTACTGATTATGATACCTCTGCCAGTTCTTATACAGGTACAGACAGATTAGAACATGTGTGTGTACACTCACACTTCATAAGTTCCCTTCAGATGATATATGGATAATTGCTGCATGTGTAATCCCTGCTGTTGCTTTTGCGATTGGGTGCTTGCACACTAGCTAATTTAATGCATTATTAGATTGAATGTTTATGAAAATCCACGACAGTTTGACAATAAGGAATCCAATAATGAGCATGTTGTAACCTGAATCAAAAATGTATTGCATCATGTGATTCCTCTTACTTTAAGTGAAAAGACCTTAGTGTGCATCCTGGCTCTTCTTTCAGATGCACTGCCTAAACGGATTGGTAACTACAGAACAGAGGACATGTTAGCACTGGGAGTGAGTCTGGCCATAGTGCTGATCCTGTGCTTTGCTGTCATTGGTTTCTTGGCATACAACATCAGACGCTACAACACCAACTGGAGGAAGCTATCTGAAGCCAGCATCTTCCGCAGCAATGTGAGCCCCTTACAATCACCAAAATAATAATGTGGCCCTGATTTACTAAGATCACTGTGGAAAAATGAAACATTTACAACACCCATTAGCAATGTCCAAATTGAGTTACTGCATGAGTGCACATTGTTTCAGTAACTGTCGAGAATCCAAAGAATTAAGTGAATCAGGAACAGCGTGCTTTAAAAGCATTTTACATTATGCACCATGTATTGACAAATGGCTCAGTTGTTTGGCATGTACTCTTATAGCTTTTTCCTTTAGGCTATATCTACAGTACAGCTGTGAATTTGAGGTTTATTTAGATTGATATGTAATAAAAGTTTCTTATTTGTGCCCTGTTTGGTGCCTGTAGCTAAGTGGGAGATCGGGTGGTCCTAAAGAGGGAGTACAGTACACCAATGAGGGATTTCAGAATGACAGCCACATTGTGAATTCAAAAGAGGAAGCTGATTTACCACTGTCAACAGGGCTAAAGATGAGCCACAAAGTTCCAGAGGTAACACAGAGTCAGGGCAGTGTTCTTGCCCTGCAGAACAACAGTAATGCTCATAGCACCACTTCTCCTACTGACACCAGCAGCCTAAATGTCTCAGACAGTGAAAAAGAAGTGAAACCCATCCTCACCAAGGAACGGCGCATGGAAGATGGCTACAAAGCCGTATGGTTCAAAGAAGATATCGACCCCAATGACAAGGATGAAGTTGTCATCCATGACAGTGGCGAGCAAGACACTGATCAGGGGGAAGATCATGATTATGACGAGGTTGAACATGATATAGAATTATAGTTTTCCACAGTTCTATCTGGTTTGTTTTTGTGACTTTTAAATATACATGTAAAGCTTTCAAGTTGCTAAATTGTTTATGAATATGTTTGGCGAGCGTTGTGCAATAGGCATAGAAACAGGTAAGAGTTTGAACATGATTCAGTAACTTACCTTCATGTGTTGTAGAATAAACAATGATTGTGATTGTCATGATGATGACTTATTGTACTGGGTACAGAGTATAATGACGTTGCTTTAGTAACTGTGTGATCCTGTTTTTATAACCATAATGCACTGTAGGGTGTGTGCTATGTGATACATGTAATGAGTGCCCTTTGGTATCTGATCATAAAATCAATATCCAATAATCATAAAAGAGAAATTCGGATAGAAGGAAATATAATCATTTACCTAAAAGGAAACATGACCATTTCAAAAGGTCCAAGATGTTCAAACTCATTGGTCTGTTGAAGAAAAAAAGGTCTTCTCTTGAGAGTTTTCCTGAGAGTGAGAAAATGTGTAGAAATTGTTGTAACCAGCTTGGATTTGACATATACATAAGGAATAGATTAATTCAGTTGTTCTTGGAATAATGCCATACAATAATAGTTATTTTACCAGAGACATAACTCCAAGTTCCAGTTTTTACTTACATGTATGTAGAACACCCACTACTTTTAACTTTTGTACCTCTGTAAGTTTGTACCTCTGTGTGCTTTAAAATTTCACAAATAAACATATTTGTCAAAATCTCTTTTATCACTACTACATGATTATTTGGTTAATTAACAATTACTGTGCTACAACTTCCTGCGATTTAATCAAAACAAAATCAAATACTTTCTTATATGGATAACCTAATGAAAGGAATACACTTTCATGTCTAACTAGCATTCAAGCAGTAATTGGTTCCCTTCCTCTCGTCTTTTCAAGAGAAAAAAGCTCAGTTCATTCATGCGGTGCTAGGTCAGCCTGACCTGCCTCCTCAAATGCCTTTTCAAATGAAGGATTAGTTAGAGAAAAGGACAAAGGCAAATCTGAATGAAACACCCAAAAAGGAACAAGGAAAAAACAGAAGAAAAGAAAAGGGGCACTGAGACATACTCATCATTTCTTTAGTCTACCTTCTTCATGTAGTTTGGACTTAACACTGAACAACAGGCAGAACAGGCTGGGGTTGCAATGGCTTGTCAAACAAACTATGGCCTGTAACCAAGCAACAGGGAGAAATAAAAGGCTTACAAGGCTTTCCCCCTGAAGATGTGTTTAAAGTGACCAGTTTTAAAATGAGGAGACATCCAACTTCAGTCAGACCCACCTCATGAAGCCTTGTGTCATGAAGGATGTTTGTGAAGGTAGCCCATTCTGCAGAAGACTCCTTACTCTCCAGGTAATAGCTGATCCTCTGATCATTGCTGATTCTTTACTTATAGTAATAATAATCAAATATTTCATTGTGTATTTTATATGATTGCATATTAATGCAATAATCAATTAATAGAAATGGGTTAGATCATATAAGTATTAATATTGACTGGAACTATAATTTCTCAAGTGTTTGTTTAAATTTCACCAAGTCCTCTGTACATCTTTTTCACGTGCAGCCAGTTATTCTCTCTTGGAGTGGCATGAACCCTATTAAATGTTGAGGTGGGTATTATATACAAGTTATTGTCCTCTAGTCCTTCCAGATACAACTCTAGCACAGGTGAAAGTGATTAAAGCTTTTTTTCTTTTCTGTACCATCTGTCTTTTAATTAAATGCTCTACATCAAATCATCAAACAGGACACTCAAGGACACGAGGAGTTTGATTGCATTTTGGGGGAGACTTTTCTGGATTGTTTTCCAACTGCATTGAAGGACTCTATAAATTTGCTGAGTGCCTGCCAATACCTTTCAAATTTCCCTTCTTTCAAGGACCATCTCACCCACTGTCACGAGTGTAATAAGCCAGACGAACAAGACTAAAGGACTTAGTCCAGGATATAAAGTTAAACTACTCATTCTTAATTGTACTTTATATCAAAGGTTTCTTGATACTTGAACTTCGTATTTAACTTGTAACTAAAGCGTGTGGGGCTTAGTGTGTATACAGGGTCTGTTAGAATGGAGCTACAGAATCTTCATGGTATCACAGCTGCATTGGAGTGGATGAGTTCAGGAGCGATGGCAACATTTTTGTTGTTTGTTCTACTGATTGTCCTTACAGCCTACAGAAGTAGGAAAAGAGCTAACATTCCAGGTGAGTTGCAACTTGTGTACTGGGTAGAAAAAAATTATGGAATGTATTTAATATCACTAAGCTGACAGGTGCTGACAGAGAATCAATAGCACATTTTCAGGTAATTTTTAGTTTAAAAAAAGCACATTGATGTAATAGAAAACGTGTCCAGCAAACGTTGTGGACTTTTTTTTTTTAAAAAAGCTTGTGAAGTTAGGTAATGAAATGCAACAGTTTCATTGTTCCATCCAGGTCCCTGCTGGTTACTGGGAATAGGTCCCATTCTGAGCTATTCTAGATTTTTGTGGACTGGTATTGGCACAGCATGCAATTACTACAATGAGAAATATGGCTGCATTGCTCGTGTTTGGATCCATGGAGAGGAGACTCTCATTCTAAGCAAGTGAGCTAAAAAAGTGAACTAAATACTTAATTTGAAGCATCAGCACTTACTCCTAAGATCCACCAACTATTTTTAAAACTGTGTTTCAGGGCCACCGCTGTGTATCACGTTCTAAAAAACAGTAACTACATTGCCAGGTTTGCTAGCAAAAGTGGACTGCAGTGCATAGGTATGGACGAACAAGGTGTTATCTTCAACAGTAATGTCCTGCTTTGGCGAAAGGTTCGCACATATTTTGCCAAAGGTGATATTTTGTTCAGGATCTCAGATTGTTTGTCTGTTAAATACAACCAATAGGACCACATTTACAACTTACAATGATTGTGTATGTATGAGTGCAGCTCTAACCGGCCCTGGTCTGCAAAAAACAGTGGGAGTGTGTGTCAGTGCCACCAATAAGCACCTTGGTGTCCTGTGCGATTTCACTGATTCCTCTGGCCAGGTGGATGTTCTGAACTTGCTGCGTTGTATCGTGGTGGACATCTCAAACAGACTGTTCCTCCGAATTCCTCTCAATGGTCTGTATAATATTTTCAACTGCAAGACATATATTTCATGCCATAATTTAAATATGTTCTCACTAAATTACTTTAAATTAGGTAAGAATATCTAGTATATCATTGAATATGTCTATTTTTTTAAATTGCTGTGTTTAAGCAGTTTAAACAAAGACGAGTGGCATTTTAAGTTGGGTGACATGGCCTCATGATTCCCTCTAGGCACAGAAGGTATCATGAGGCCATTAATCAGTACTGATCTACAATCAACCCAAATAATACCAGCCAAAGTTTCATTATGTCTCTTTTCGCAGAAAAAGTGATGCTGATGAAAATCCACAAGTACTTTGACACCTGGCAAACAGTCCTGATCCAGCCAGACATTTTCTTCAGACTAAACTGGATGTATAAAAAGCATCAAGAAGCAGCGTCAGTTCTCTGCAAAACATGTATCTCAAAATTGTATTGTCACATCCACGTTCTGAGCTGTACATTCTAACCAGAGCTATTCTCTTGTAGGAAAGAATTACAGGAAGAGATGGCAAGGCTTGTGGAGCAAAAACGCAACATGATTAATGCCATGGAGAAACTAGATGACATTGACTTTGCGACGGAGTTAATATTTGCTCAGGTTTGTTTATGCTGTAAATGCCAGATGTCTACAAGAACTAAAAGGAGTACATGAGAGGCTATGTATGTTTGTATTTTCCACTCTCAGAATCACGGAGAACTTTCAGTGGATGACGTAAGGCAATGTGTGCTCGAAATGGTTATTGCAGCACCAGATACTCTGTCCATCAGTCTGTTCTTCATGCTGGTGCTATTAAAGGAGAATCCAGCAGTGGAGCAGCTTATAGTAGAGGAGATGCACTCTCTGCTAGGTAAGTGTCTCACCTAGATGAGTGGTAAAAAAACTGAGGGACGGACGATACTAAGGTTTTAGAGTAAACAGAGAATGAGCAGAGCTAATGATAGGTTGATAATGATAGCTAATGAAGTGCCTATTTACTAACCACCTTCAGTAGAAAAGATAAGGCAATGTTAAAGACCTAAAACTAATAATAAATATAATCTAATATAATCACTAAAAAAGATGTGGTTTTCAGGTGAACGGGAAGTAGAGATGGCTGACATCCCCAAGTTAAAAGTGATGGAGGGGTTCATAAAGGAGTCGTTGCGCTTCCATCCTGTGGTGGATTTTATCATGAGGAGAGCTCTGGAAGATGATTACATCGATGGTTACAGGGTGAAAAAGGGGACAAACATCATTCTTAACATTGGCCGAATGCATAAAAGCACGGAGTTCTTCCCCAAACCCACTGAATTCAATTTGGAGAACTTTGATTACAATGTGAGTTGTCATTAATTTGTTCAGATGACAGAAGCAGGGAACATACTCTCAGCAATCACTTTGTTAGGTACACCTCCTTGTTTCTACACTCGGTGTCCATTTCCACTTACCATATAGATGCACTTTGTTCTATAATTGCAGACTGTAGTCCATCTGTTTCTCTGCATACTTTGTTCACCCCCTTTTCTATGGTCTTTAATGGTCAGGACTCCCACAGATCAGGTGGACCGTTTTCAGTACTGTAGTGACATAGATATTTTGGTGGTGTGTTAGTGTGTCTTGAGCTGGTACAATTGGTTCAGACAAAGCAGCGCTGCTGGTTAAACACTATGCTCAGTCACTTGTGCACTCTATTAGACAGATCTACCATAATGCTTCACCTTGAAAATGTATGGAAAACGTCAGACTTATGGCTCAAAAGTCAAACTGGCTGGTGGACTATTTCCAGCAGTAGCACTATGTTCATTTTCGCAAAACACACACCACCATATCAGTGTCACTGCAGTGACTATTAAATAACAGATTAAAGGGGACTAACAAAGTGTGTAGAGAAACGGATGGACTACAGTCTGTAATTGTAAAACTACAAAGTGCTTCTATATGGTAAGTGAAAATGATAAAATGGACAGTGAGTGTAGAGGTGTATCTAATAAAGTAATGAGTGAGTTTACGGTTTTTTCCTTTTGAGTATCAGACCTTTGAAAATGTAGTAGATAAGACCATCAAAATCATCATCAATACATCAAAAATGAATGGCCAAATACATTTTGCCAAATATTATAACAAAACACTATGTTACTTAACATTTAATAATAGAACTCTAAACTATACTTATCTACTCTAGTTCAACCAACCTTTGCAAGCCCTGAAACAAGTGTGGGCACATTTTTTGATGTCCATGCTGAACTTACAGGTATCTCTGAACTTACAGGTTCCAAATCGTTTCTTCCAGCCATTTGGCTGTGGACCACGTGCATGTGTCGGGAAGCATATTGCCATGGTGATGATGAAAGCCATATTGGTGACACTGCTGTCACAGTACACAGTGTCTGCCCAGCCTGGCTGTACTGTCAACAAAATACAGCAGACCAACAACCTTTCCCAGCAGCCTGTGGAGAAGGACACACAAAGCTTGGCTATGAGATTCATACCTCGTAACCTAAGCCAAGCCTGACACTGCATCCAGACGCTATATCTGCGAGGAAACAATACGCGGGCTCTACAATACAAAACTGAAGATTACTTAGAGGGATAAAAACGAATTTAATGAAGTGTTACAACATGGCTAGTTAGAACCGGTTTCTAATTTTTGATAATTTGATGACTTGGAACTTGGAAACTGTAAGACTCAAACATGTCCTAAAATGTATTGTATTTGTAGCGATATAGGTGATACAAAATTCAAAAACTGACCAACATTGACATGCAACTTCTGAGAAGAACTAATGAATCATCGCACCTCAAGGATGTTTGTCAGCCTTTTTCTTAATATCACCAAACAAACAATGTAATTTAGTAGGTGAACATTCTGGCTTCGTGAAGTATAGCTCAGACTTTTTCCAGATCAACCAGAGTAAAAATGTAATCACTCAATATTGAGGAAATAAAATCTTTAATCTGCATTTCTTTTTTTTTTTATCTAATTGAAAGTAAACATGGCTTTAACAGGAGAATCCAATGAAAATGATTATAAAACAGAATTCTTTTGTGGCAAAATAATACCCAGTCAATTATGGCAATTATTCTGGTGCAACATGGATGAAATGGGAAAGTTATACAGGGATGGCCCAAGAAAGCGGTCCAAGTGTCAGTATAGAAAACCCAAAGAAGCATGCCTTGAAAACATGAAAATGAATAGCTAAATGAAATTGCAAAGCCAAATACAAAAGAACTGACACTGAACAGAGGAAAAGAAGATTATAGGGGCTAAGGAGAAACAATCATGCAGTGTGTATGATTGGATGACATTATTCAGCAATGAATCAATGCGTTGGCAGAAAGAAAATGATGTTTGGAAATTGGAAGAAAATGATGCCGAAACAGTCGTTCGGTGTCATCTGAAATACATATATAAAGAAGACTGCCCAAAAAAATTTCCTCAATCATTTCCTCATTTATGATATGAAGTGTCATATCAGGTAAAGGATCAGCAAGCATTACCTCAACAGTCAATGCACAGGTGTCAGTAGAAAAATAACACATAGCAAAGGGTAAAGCTGTCTTCAGGAAAGACATATCATCTCAGTGACATGGCCAGCAATCAGTCTGGATCTTATTATGATTAAAAATGTAAACAATGTTCCATAAAGTGCATCCTGCAATATCAATCTTTCAGCTGTCTAATACTGGAGTATTGTTTTTCAATCATTAAGTCCTTGATGCAAAGTGTTCATAAAAGCCAGAGGAAGCACACAATATACTAATTGTGATGTTTTGTTGTTTGATGAGTTGTCTTCAAAACTGAGTGATTAAACTTGATCTGGAAAAATGAATGAATTAATTACAATAATTATATTTGTTTGATTTATGCTTTGCAGAGTTTTAAACTATTAAACAATAATTTTTTCTGTCATATGAAAGAAAAATCTGGGTGAAAACCATTAACGATTGGGTGAAGTTCCACAATAATTGCCAGGGGTTTTAACAATATTTAACAGAGAAAGCATCCATTACCTCCATTATCAGTGATAATTTCATTTGGCAAATACTTTGTTCTTTTTTCATCAGAAAATAACACATGTATAAACACGTGTGATGCGAGAATGATTGGTATTATTTTATATCGTTACAATTTCTGAAAAAAAAAAACCATTTAGGCTGCCTGAAATACAGTTACTAGCAAAAATAAATAAAGCACCCAGATACAAATTGTCAGGATTCTGCAAAATTTAGCATGAGATTATGGTTTAAGCAGATATGTAAACGATGAAAGATGTCGTCTAATTAAACACTTAGTCTATTGGTGTGATCATTAACTGTTGACAGACTTTGATAGGGGTTTCAGTATTGAACTGAGAGAAGCAAGATAGTCGTATCGCCAAACCGCTTGCAATCTAAGGCCGTTCTGACCTAGCTGGTTCCAATACACATTACGAACAGGCTCTGGATGTCCCAGACAGACCCCCAACAGAGATAGTATTTTGATCTGCCATCAAGTTTGAGCAGTTCCCTCAGCTTTGTTGTCCACCATCCAGACACAGGTGTAACCTTTACAGCACACCCCTGTCTCTGTGCAGACCATTAGCAGAAGGAAATTTGTTGTCACAGTGCCCATTACTTGCACTGCCATCGACAACCAAGCACCGTCACCTTCATTTGCATTGGTGTTGTGAGAAAAAAACCCTAAACTATAGCTATATAGTTATAGACTGGAACTGCTTCATTTAAATCCAGGTCTGAGCGAGATCGGACAATGGATGGATTTGAATATGGAGATGTTGTGGTGAGCGCTACAATTCTGCCTTTGTTGTGGAGTGATGCACTGCCCCAACCGCTGGTGTGATGTTCTGTGGAGTCATCGCAGTTGGTCGCCCCTTTATGTGGGACAGTAACAACTCAGTGATATGTGCAGGATATCCAATGGGCATGTCTTCCCTTTAATGGCAGTTTTCAGCATGGTAATGTCTGTCAAAGCACAGCAACAAGTTTCCCAGGAACGTCTCCTGCAGTCACCAGACTTATTGCTAATCAAGGATTTATTTGGCCAGCTGGGACTCCAACATATCTTGCTCTTAAAGATTACATTACCCAGAAGTAGCCTCTGGGAGCCTTTATGCCATCTTGTGGCAAGACTCAGTGTCTAATCAGACCGCACCTACAATGGTTAAATAGCTGCCTGTGACATAACTACATGCTGAGTTTTGCAGCAAATCGACATTTCTGTCTCTGTACTTGTACGAGAACTGAATGAAGCAACATGATCGTGATAGTAAAATATAAAAAAAATCACAATGGCAGATTGAACACGACAAGTATATCTTTGCCCCTACTGCTCTAATTATAATTAATTACTAATATATTACCCTTTTTGGTCTGATTATTAGAGAAAAACTACTAAACTTTCACAAACTAAACGTAAAGGTATCTGAACTAAAACTATCCATAGTATTTAAATATTAATATGCACTTTTTTATACGTACTATACACATTTATAGAAAATATTAGATTTAGTATTTTAGTAATGACCTAAGATTCAATGTATTGAAAATTGTAACAAACTGCCTTAAATGCATGGTTATACATTTGTATTCTGTGAAACTCTTTTATTGCTTTGCAGCTTTAAAAAAGGCTTTCATATTATAACCAAAATTGCTTTTGCTAAATGACTGCTGTCATTAAAACTGCATCAAATGAAATATTCTGTCTTTTCATGGAGAGGACGTAAAGAAACAAGCAAATGAGCAACAGGAGGAAAGAAACACATTTTAAATACAATAAATATGTATTTTTATATACACATGTAATGTGACATCGCTTTAAATTAGAAAAGAATATCATAATTCATAATTATAAAGCGGTGCAATCGACAGAGAAAGTTAATATATATTGCTTTACAATCAGTCATAAGATCTTATTGTCTGCAACGCAGCCAGGTTTCTTCATTCATATGCTTGATTGAGTTTTTCCATTGCAGAAGGAAGGTTTTAAGACATTGCAGTATGTGAGTAATGGACAAAGTTCTTATAGTTCAGTTTTCTTGAAGGGCTCTCTGACAGCAAAAAAGGAGGCATTCTGTGAAGGAGGGCAGAGGGGAACGCAGCCAAACAGCCAGAGAGGCACCATTCACATGGCAATGCATTAGACAGGGAGCACCACGGAGCAGACGACAAGCCACAATGCCTTCTGTACCTGAGAGGAAAATACAATTTGTTATAAAATGTATCAGTTATAATGATACTAGTCACACATACCAACACTGGGGGTGGTTTGGGTCATTAAACATAATCTTTTACAAAACACACAGTCTTTTAAAACACTCATCCCTCCTTACATTAAATGAATATAAAAAATTAAAAAAAACAACTACACTTCATGTTTGCATGGCTTTGACTATTACTATTCACAAACTGCATATAGACGCCACTTCTAATTAGCCATCTTCGCTATCGCAGCCCTACTTAATGCTATGAAGCATACTGGAACAATCCACCAACAATCAGCATCAGAAAAAAGGCTTGTACTGAACACCTTTCGGACTATCAATCCGACACATTCATATATATCCATCATACACAGAGCCCTGATATTCACTAAATCAGATGCATTGGAATAGCAACACTGTGCCAGGGCTTGTTGTTCCACATCACAGTCTGACCTCACAGCCATGTAATAAAATCTAGTGAAAAGTAAATGATCTTAAAAAGGACTCCATAGTCCATACAAATGGTCATGGTTTTCATTTTCGGGTGTCTACAAATTTGAACAAAATAATTACATGACTCTACCACACATTTGGTTAAAATGTCATTTATCAAACTGTATTTAGCCATGTTCAATTTGTTCAGGCTTTGACATAATCGGACATATTGTATGTAAAGATACAGCTTATGTACAGAGCTCTATTCTCCAAAAATCTTTCCATAACTTATTTTGGCTGCCCAGAAAATCAAATAAATTATCTTCTGCACTGCAAGTGCCCATTGCTGAGAATAGATCATATACATTAGCAGACTCCTTCTTACCAATGACGTCTACTATGTGCAGCTGAAGACTGTTTTGCAGGACTTTAAGAGTAGCCATAACAGGACTGGTAACATCTGTAAGCAGTTTCAGGTTCTGTTTCACATCATTACAAAAGGAGGGCCACAGTTTTCCATAGTCCTCTGTGCTCAGTACCAGGGGCCTATTGGAAAAGTTTAAAAATACAAATAAAGGATTCAGAATATGTTTTTATAAACAAAGATTAATTTGACCTTGCATTAAAATATGAAAAAAATATATTTATAACTAAAGGTCAATGAGAAAACCTTCAACAAAAAATGCCATTGTTTAAATAGTCTGTTCAGTGAAACACGGTAAACAGATTAGAAATCTAAAAATAATTGTAAACAGTGCTCTGATCACTGCAGTTAATACCTGATAAAGTCTGTGATGGAAAGTTTGCCGCAGAAGGGCAATGTGTGCAAACGTCCAGGCTGTGTTTGGTACAACACGGATCCTGTGAAGGTCACCTGAATGTGAGGCGTCTCCATCAACAGAGCGTAATGGCACACTGATGAATTTCTGCAATCCAGATGGTCCACCACATTGCCTCTCAAACTGGCAGTCTTAAGAAAATTATATTTAAAGAGTTTGTAGAGACCAATTGTACTGGCATTTACACACATTTAAAATTAACGTGTCGGGAGGCTCAAGTACTCCATCTGTAAAAATAAAATGAAAGCTGGCGCACTTGGACTGAGTACCGGTAGATAAAATGTGTCAGCGCAGAACTCTCTAAACGCGGTTATTATAATAATGAAGACCTAAATCATGATGATAATTTCCTCTTATTTAAAATAAAATGTAAAAATATTTTAAATATATACGCAGATAGTCACATCCTAAGAAAACGAAACAATACATAAAGTAGTATTGTAGTCAAGACTGCTAGAGCCTTGTCGGAATCAAGACCTTTACATACATTATCATTCATTTATAGATAGGATCCTATATCCTATATTTTGTAAAATATAAAATTAAATAGTAGACAGCATAAAAGTATTATATTATAGCCTTAGTCAAACTAAGGCAATGTAACTTTTGGAAGCAAATGATGCTGTTTCCTTTCTCTCAAATGAAGGCATAAAAACTGTTTGAAAGAAATGTTAATATTCAGTAACAATTATAATTAACATTACCTCAGACAGAGGTACATTGGACTCAATGTAGAGTCAACCCTAACCTGATTTCTATAAATGCATAAATCATATTTAAGGAGTACTTTTAGTTTTAAGAACAGAATGTGATTTATAGAATAATGTTTGCCTCTGTTATTTAAACCCTGACTACAATAAGTAAATAAGATAATCTATTACTGAATGGTTGCACAATGTTGTTTCCTAAAACAGAAAAGTAATTCTCAGCGTGTTTTATCCTTGATTCACAATTAGTTGCAGGATCTGTAATTTTCCATCCCATTAAAATTTTATTTATTCAGAGTTATTTATTTAGAGTTGACTGTAATAACCACGAACAGAACACAATCTATAATCTAGTCATTAAATTGATTTAGTAGTGCCTGAATATCAAAATCTTATAAGAATACTGTTATTTGGGTCTTAATAGAAAGTCAGTCTCTTCTTGTATGAGCCATACCTTCAGGTGTTGACAGCTGAGTTCAACTGCTGTGTCACGGACTTGAGTCTCTGATAGGTTATAAAGGAAGAGTACAAGCAGCAAAGCATCTTCTCTGAAGACACGACAGCAAGAGACAGACAGATGAGAATCTGTGGTCAAATGGACTATGTCAGAATGAGGCAGGTCTCGGAGCTCAGAGGGTAACTGTAGATCTGAACTTTGGGGGGAGTTGAATGGAAGAGAGTTGCTCTTATACTGCTGTAATTTCATGGGTTCATCTTCTGTCAGTAAGTTGGGTCTGACAATCACCATATCACTGCCCAAAATTTGGGATACATTTCCTCGGTCATCATCTTTTGTACCGACTACCGTGGCAGCTTCAGAGTTATTTACACCATTGGCTGTCTGGCTGAGCGGTGTGTTGTTAAGACCGCTTTCAGCTGTGGTATGGTTTAAACTTTTTAAAGTTGTCACTGGCTCCTCCTCCACAAACAAGTGATCTGTCCTGCTGTGGTAGGAGTGGGAAGAGTTTGATGATGATTCGCTGATGCTGGATGAAAATGCTGTCTGTTGTCTAGGTTTTCTTCTAAACCTTGGAGCTGGCGCATCAGTTTTCTGCAACTAAAAAAAGAACGCTTGTTGGCCATTAATGCATAACACACACATAACAATAATAAACAGACAAAGAGATTTGTTGACATAATGATAATTGTACATAAAATAGTTATCAGGTGCTAAAAGCATTGTTAGGGATTTACATCATTCTCCTATTGACAGATACGTTTATCACATAAGCTTCTATTGAAACACACATGAAGCAACATGCTTTTAATTATTGTGTGTCACGTGTTGTTAAAATTGTCAGAAATCCAAAAGAGCGTTGACTGAACAGAAACACAGGGTGCAAGGCGGGATCCAACCCTAGCCGTGCACACACTTTTCAAAATATTAAAACATATAAGGCATATAAGACTTGCTGAATGACCCACCAGTAGTGGTGTTACAGAAGTGGGTCCACAAACTTAATCACGGAGCTAACACTACCCTTTAGTTAACATTTATTTCGTAATATACACTTGCTTAATAAAACTATGGGACTACTGGAAAATGGTTTGTAGAGGGATGAAATCAAAACAGAACCACGTAAAATGAATATGACTGAAACATGGTCATAGTAGTTACATTGGTCAGACTTACTATGCCAGGTCAGTTTGTGATCAATAAGTTCTGAATAATACAAGCAATTCTTAATGAAAAATGTCATCTGTCAAGGACATCTGTCTCAGAAGTGAATCTCACGGCAACATAGAGTAGACACAAGACAACAACCCTCTATATTGTATAATTGGGTTCCATCATCTACTTTTACCAGTTGTGTGAAAATCTGACTATGGTTTACCTCATTTTTATATAGAAATGTAGAACATTTTAAAGGGTTCGCAAACTTTTGACACCACCATCTGCTTATCAAGTACAAATGTGTAAAACGTGCAGTAAAAGGTCATTGTCTGACTGAAAAAGTAAAACTGTGTTTAATATATTTATTAAGAAACATTAAGAAACAATATCAAGCTTGTTTAAGCCAATTAGCTACCTTGTTGAATAGAGATTACTATTATTTTCTATTATGTTTTTTTACAGTAAACCCACCATTGATGCAGAGCTCTTAGAGTCCAGTCCAACAAAAAGAGATGAAGCTAGCCGTAGTGTTTCATGGTCCAGATTTGGCGGTTGTGGTTGTGGTTCTGGCTGAGAGGTTGGTGTCTCCCCTTGCTGATGAGAAGTCTGGGTTACACTGTTTGGCTCCTCTACTATGGCCGGGATTTCTGTGGATTCTTTCTGGGGCAGATAACCTTCCTTTCCCCACACTCTCTTCACATTCTCTAACATCAGCGTGTTTGCACTGCAAAGATCGACCATCGCAAACTTACCAAAAACTTTAAACAACCGTGATTGAAGGAAAAATCTAAAAAAGTTGCAGACAGATTAATGACAGGCAAGCTGAACAGAATGAAAGGCTGAACAGAAACACAGAACTGTCTACAGGTACGACACACTTGTCTGTCCTTATATACCCACCCTGCCCTCTGGGATGCATCAGTGCTGTTGCCAGACAGGCCAGAGCTTACAGAAAGAACAGACGAAGAGGGTCTGTCTGGAGGAGTGCAGGAGGACAGACTCAGTGGCAGAGACAATCCATAAGGCTCCAAACTCAGAGCTAATGGAAAATTACAAAAACAAATTATGTCAAGTTAAATTAAGCTATTCTTAAAGCAAAGGTTCTTTGTTTACCACTGCATCAGCATCAGGGAGCACAGTTTGCAGTGTTTAGCAATCACAGCTCCCAGAACCCCACCCCATCCCCTTGTGGTTTTACCCTGAATACAGTGATTTCCTTGCACCCGTGACGGCGTCTAGGCACAGGCTTTCACATGAGCCTGATAAGCTGATAAGACAATGAATAAATGAATTAACGCATCATCCTCAAAGGCTATTCATGACAGTAGAAAGGTTAGATTTATACGAGTTAAGCACATTCAAACTGGGTTAATTTAGTGCAACCACGTAAGAAAAATAATGCATGTCATTGGAATGTGGGAGCACCCTGAGTAAACTGACACAGACCCATGGAGAACATGCAAACTCCAAAACGGAGAGAGTCCAAGGTTGGGATCGAACGGGTTTTCTCTGAAGCTGTGAGGCGTCACTACTAAATACGTACCTACCCTATATACGTTCATGTGTATCACCATTGAATGGCATAAAATGGAAAAAAAAAAGTGTCAAATCTGATCCAAAACTCAAATTACAAGCCAATGTCAGCCTAAACTCTGATACTCTGTATTGTATCATCCCAAAACTTTATATTGCAACACAAGAACTTGAACACACAAGCAACATAAAAAAACAAGACTATTTATTACATGCAGTATTTTATATTATTAATTATTTATGCAGTACCTCTCTGTTGACATAATTCTTCCTGTCTTTGGTGAGGTGGTTTATATGGAGCAGCTCCTGCAGCTAGGGCGTCAGATACAACATCATCCAGGAAAGAGAGAGAATGATCCACCTGTATCACACACAGTCCAATAGACCCACACATAGACACACAGACTTATTAGATGATGCCCTTTTAGTCCCTTTGATACCCAAACTGATTAAATGTATGTGCACACTGACCTACTCATGGTTCTTACCTCTATGCTGTCCCTGGTTGCTGAACGAGGCAGGATCCGACTGTGGAGCTGGGAGTCTTGGCTGAGGCTCAGCAGTTCTTGGGCCTGCTGCCGCAACATCGTGTCCAAGGAAGTGGACAGACACTCTGTTATCTCCAGTGCCATCTCTGCATGCCCAGGTCCCTGGCACAGCTTTGTGAGGGCACACAGTATCCAGCTCTTTGTCTCTGAGCTCACTCTTCTCTGTTCCAGAAGGTTCTTCAGGAGCTTGATCACCTCAGACTGACCCAGACCTTCTTTAAGGCAGGAGTACTCTCCCAGCACCTGGAGAAACAGAAGTACAAGCTTTAATCTGCTTATTCTCTAATCATAAGCGAGACAGGTGCAAAGTGAAAAAGTGTGTCCCTATGTACACTCACCCAGCTAATGACCTGTAGGAAGCGCTGGGGCTGCCAGGAACAGTCACCCCTTAGTATTGTCAGATATGAGTCCACTGCATACAGTTTCAGCTGCCTGTCCTCCTCTTCAGCATCTGAGCCTGAAACGCAACGCAGACACAAAAACACGGTCCCTGGATTGGACAAGTTTCTGGATGTTGGTCACAGCAGTTTTCAGTCACTCTTGCCCTAAAAGTCTTACTTATTGGAAAAGGTAGTGCATCAGATTTTCAAAAGGATTCACATCTGGGGCCAGCCCAGAAGTGTGTGACTGCTCTGGCATGTTCAGTGTAATGCCAGTCACATTATCGGCTGTGTGGACAAAATTTTTATGTTGGAATACAGGGATAGGAATATTATTAATATTAAGATGATGGACAAAAGGTAAAACCTGGTTGTCCAGGATAATAGGCAGTGTTGCACATTAACAATCCACTGTAACCAGGTAACTTTGTGAGCAGAAGAGGTCTCTTGCGTGCCATTGTTCATATGGTTGTATTTATATTTATGGAATTTAGCAGACATGCGCAAATTACAACTTATACAGACTTACAATGCAAGCAAACACTGTTTAAGGGTCTTGCTTAAGGGCTCCACTGTGGCAGCTTTTGGCAGAGGTGGGATTTGAACCCTGGTTATGGTTCTTTCAGAAATTGTTTTTGACTTCTAAAAGCAGTTCTTTATAAGCGAGATTGTTATTTATTCACAGCCCATGACAGACCCCTGCCGCCCTGGTCCGTCAGTTTTGTCTTTGGCCACAATTCTGATGAGAATTTTCTGTGTATGACCATATGCTTTGATACATATTCAAATTCAGCGACTTCTTTTACATTATAGCTGTTGGCATGCCAAATGCAATCACTCCCTTTGCCAATCATTAACATCTAAACATGAACCATTTCCCACATATCGAACAAAACATTTACTGCACTGTACCACCTCTTCTAAATCCATGTTGCACACCATTCATGTCTTAATAGCCCGATCATCCATGTAAACCGCCATCTGTAGCAGTCTGAAGTTACCACTTCCTTAAACAGGCATGGTGACTTACCATCTGCGAGCAGTCGGAGGAAGTTGTTGGGAATATCCTGCTGCATGAGGTCACCACCCAGACAGAAAACTGCATTCATGGTCTCAATGAACCATTTGTTGTCTGGAGCATATGTAAAGAACTGTTATAGGAACTATAACTTCTTATAGGGTATAGGTAAACTGTTGATTTTAAGTATAAAATAGTAGTAGTGAAACGAGTAAAGATCAACCCTAACATTCAATAGGTGAAGTACATATTTATTTAAAAAGAAATGTGTTTCGGGTCACAAAAAGGATATTTTTCAGCCAGTTCAGCTACTTTCCCTACAAGGTCTATGATGGTGTATTCATCACTACAATTTTTAAGGAATCCCAACACCTTCTTGACAATCACAGTGACATTGTGAGCATTGGTGATCCTAAATAGCAGCTCCAGGGTCTAAGAGACAAAAATACAGGCACATTAATGAAATGACAATCCACAACAGAAAAGCTATAGCCTCAGTTATTGCTTTGTGTATATAGCTTTCATTGTCTGATATAAGTATGCACTAATTAACATTGCAATCAATGTCTGTTTACTTTAACATCCAAGGTCTAAAGAATTATAACAGGAAATAATCTTATATACAGTCTTATATACATCTAATTCATGTCTAAATGGCAAAAAAAACAGTACGTGCGAACCCTTGTGACACCTGATGACAAAAAAAAGAGAATCACAGTCTTGAAGGAAAAAAAATAACAACAACATTCCTTTTTGTTATGAGTTTTTCAAATTATATTAAATAAAAGCACAAGAATTACTGTGATGTACAGTCCAGCGGTCTGGTCTGCTAAATGTTTTATATTGTGTTTAATTAATATAATTGTTAAAGATAAAACATTTGAAACAAATTATCTAAACTACTTTGTGAATATATGGTAATGTCCAGTCAGCGTCCATATCGCTAAACATCCTGTTTCCCAGACCATAATGTAGACATTAAACAAAAGGACATACACTACTTTTGTGATGTTCTGACTTCTATCAGTGATTCTTGAGAACAGTTGTATGCAGGTTTTGATTTACATAACTGCTAACCCCTACACCTGTAACTGAAATAGTATGCTTGTTATACTATGTACTATTCACTGTACATAATGTACCATTGTAGCAAGAAGTTTTATTCATAACTTATTCACCCAGATAAAATAATCACTGCTATTTTAAACCATTGATTACCATTGATGAACATAAATGTAAGGTTTTAATAAGGTTTCACAGTGTACAGAATGTATTCATATTCTGTATCACTCGAGTTAGACAAGAAACAAATAAACAAACAGCGCTCCACAAGCATCAATTTTATGCTATATTAAACGAACAGACACTAAAACGAAAACACCCCAAAAAGAAAAAAACCCCCAGAAAATACCAAGTTTTCATTAAAAAAAAGACTACAACCTAACAAATCAAATAAAGAACTATGTAAATAAAATAATGTAAAATTCAAAACTAGTTTAAAACCCTAACTGAGTTTGTAAGGCTATTGATTGCAGGGTTCAAAGACAGAAGTTTATTTGCTTCCCTCACCTCTCTCTTGATGATGTGGTCAGAGTGATCCAAGCATTCTATAATAGTAATTTGGTGTTGCAGAGCGAGGTTGGCATCATATTGAACTACATATGCCAAAGCTTTTAAACCTGAAGAATTCAAACAGATAAAAACTATAGTTGATTCATACATATATGAAAGCCTGTAAATGAAAAAGTTATATGTGAGGATAAATGCATAAATATGTACTGTACCCAGGTACTTAAGGTTGATCTTTGGAGACATCACAAAGTTCCCAATGCATCTAGCAGCTTTCTCCAACAAATTAGCTTTGGGGTATATGGTATAAATAGCCTTGACACACTCATAGAGAATTGCTGGAAAAGATGCATTCTGTCAAAGCCTGAAATGCCAGTATTTATTAGGAAGAATAAGGATAGCTATGTAGCCCAAGGCAAACCTACCATAAGTAATATTGTGATTCATTTCTGCTCTCTGCAGTGATTCATCCAAAACATCATACATCAACTCGCTTGTACTAAGAGAATGAAGAGCATATGCATCAATTTCACGTTTGAACATTCTCCCAATGCCATTACATAACACAGTGAATCAACAGCAGAGCCTTTTAAAGTGAGATGAGCACAGTATTTGGACAGTGCTTGTTGAAGCTTCAGCTTATTTACCTCTGGTCTTCTTTCCCCAAGAAGGAGAGGATGCGTAGTAGCTGGATCTGGAGCCATGGTGCAGGGACTGTGTGATAGTTAAAATCCAGAGGCAGCTTCCCAGCAACCACCTGCCTCAGGATGGTTACAAAGCTGCCTGTAAGATCCTTGTAGCTGTGTGGGTTCTCCTGATGATAAGTGCAGATACATCTGTCACACTCACAGGACAGGGTAATACTGATTCCTAACGGGTGATTTATAATTCTGCATCGATGTATTAAAAAACACTGCAGGGAGAACTGACTATAGGTCATCTAGGAAGCAGAACTGCATCCATCAAACCAGAATGTAAAAACTCAAAAACCAGAAAGTGTCTTAATGGTGAATCACTGTAATATTTAAACCACTATAATTTCTAAAACTAAAAAAAACACAAAAAAATATACATTTCTATTAAATGAGGTACTGTAAGAACAGATATCTGTCATTCATAATATGACTTCAAGGTCCATTTATTTTAAGCGACATTGTGTTTATTTGTCTATGAAGTCGCTTGCAAATAATGGTAGTCGCAGCTTTTTGAGCTTTCAAAGTGCAGTTGCTTATTTGGGCTTGCTCACTGATCCTGTCGCTCTTTAATATTTCTGAAAGTTGGTTTGGTGCAACCTCTAAAGTTGATACAAGTATACATATTTTAGTAACTGATCAAGTGGTTGCTCGTTCACATTGTAGTAGTGCAGGAGCCAATTCACTTCTTTAGGGTTCCTTTCTCTCATGAGATCTGGAAACCCTGACTTGAATGTGTGCCCTGTAAGTCATACTCCTTTGTTTATTTTTAAAATGCAAATACATTATTAATCTGTTTCAGGTAGATGGTAAATTTAGTGCAGCAACTCAAAACCGTAATGTCAATGCAATCTTATAGAAGTGCACAGGGTGCATATACAACTGTCTTTGGGAACTCCTGTATTCACTACCGCCACTACTTTATGTATTTGTCCCAGTTAATATGAATGTGCTATTTTAAGATTTTGGAACATGAACATTGACTTCTCTGATAGCTAGGCCTACTCAATCACAATCTCTGCACCACAGAAATGTAAATCAACCTTAAAAATATACTAAAAAAAATTAGGGGATACCACAAAATGAAATATCCCCTAATTTTTGTGAGCAGAGTAAAAAATATGGGTCCACTCATATTATCTTGATTCTCACAACAAAAAGTACATGTACAGAGAGAGAGTGTAAAAATACCTTCACCATCTGTAGGTAGATGTGCAACGATGACATCATGACTCCAGGGTCTTTGTCACACAAGGCTTTCCGAAACTTTCCGTGGATATGCTGAACTTGATTGGGAGCAATCAGTAAGAACTTGTACAAAGCTAACACTGCCTTCCTTCTTATGATTTCCCTGAAAGAATTTAAACAGCAGGGCTGTCTTATAAGAGTGTAGTCTCAAACTGGACTGGACGTTTTATTTATGGACATGCATCAAACATACTTTTGATGTGAAAGCTTTTCCTCCACCAGAGGTAGTATGGAGGGTATCATGTCTTTAGGAAATATCTGACTAACAACAGTCAAGGCCATGCAAACCTCAATGAGATTGGTACTTTGCAGATCCTGTAAATGACAGATTATGCTTTTAGAATGTCAGTTCTTTGTGCGTGTTGGTCATCTAATAAAAACAAATGTGTGTGTGTATATACACACACACACACAAACACACCTTTAATACTGTATTGACGAGCAGCAACAGCAGTTCATGGTTTTCGTTAAGAAACAGAGATACTGCAAGGTAACCTGCAATCATGTGGGGGAAAAAACATAACATGAGAAATCAGCGACAGATCGCAATGCAGTATTAAGTTGTTACTAATGAACCTGTGTGAACATACCAACTCTCTTCTCCAGGATTGTGCCTTGTTGAGCTAGTTTGATAGCATGGATATAGACAAAAGAGGCTTCATACCCAAGCATCTCACAATACATTGCCCTCACCATCAGTTCTCTCATCTGTCTCTGAAAACACACATGCTGAGCTAACAGGAGCAATACAAAACTGAGGCTGTCAATACAAGTTTTAAGCAGACTCACCATTGTGGTATTAGGAGACGATATCTGATCCTTAATAGCAGCCAGTTCTTTAGTAATGAGTTTCTCCTCTTCCTAAAAAGAAAGACTGCAAAGCTCACACAGTTCCTAGATGTGTAAATGAACACGTTGGCACAGCACAAGGGCTATGGTAGCCTAGCAGATAAGATGCCAGTCTAAGAACTTAAAGGACCAGGGTTTAAATCCCATTTCTGCACAGTTACCACTGTTGCATCCTTGAGTTAAGATTATATTAGTAAAGAAAGTACTGTATAGTGACTATAATGTTTATAGTGTTTCCTTCGCACATTGATACTTACAATATTGGATTGGACTAAAAATGTCAGTACTAAAAGTACCAAAAAGTGTTTGATGGGGTTGAGGTAAGCACCTTGTGTGGGCCAGTCAGCATAAAATTCTTAGACATCAAGCACACTCAAATATGCTTTGTGAATCTTTCTTTATAGAAAACAGAAAAAGGGCCTTCCCCAAACTGTTCCCACAACGTTGGAAGAGTCTAATTGTCCAAAACATCATGGTATGCTTAAGCATGAAGACCTCCCGTCACAGAAAAAAAAACCATAGCATTATGCCTCCTCCACCAAAATTTACAAATGTATTGCCAATGTGTAGTCAAGCAAGCAATGTGCTAATGGCATTCACCGAACTCAGACTCCCAGATGGAGATTTGCAGTTGCCACTGCTCCAGGGTCCAGTGACGGTATGCTTTAGACCTCTTCATATGATGTTGGCATTGTGCTTTGTGATGCAAGTCTTGCAAGCAGGTGCTCGGACAAGGATACTCGTACCTTGAAGCTTGCACAGCATAGATCTGGGGATGATGTAAATGGAACCCTGCAGTTTGAGCCTCAGAGTGAGCGTGCGCTGTATATGACTTTGTGTGATCTGCAACTTCATGGCCGAGTTTTTGTGCTTTCTATACACTTCCACTTTCAATAATACCGTTCACAGTTGATAGTGGATTATCCAGTAGGAATAAATGTCCTGAAACGACTTGTGCCAGAAAATATGTACTGTGATATTTGCAAATGGCAAAATGACCATCGAAAATTCAGAGAAGAACAACTACACAAAGTGTGAAAGCTCACATTAAAACTGTCAAGCAATTTGAAATCTCACATGACATTTTCTCCTGGGGTTGCAAAGGTAACATCATATAACAGTACCACGCTCGAATTCAGCTTTTTAGAACACGTTCTTTCGCCGTTTTTTTTAAAGGCTCGACTTTATACACCTGTGACAATGGAAGTGAATGAAACTGTGATTTCCTGGATAACTGAATGAACGAGGGGTGTCCCAATACCTTTGTCCACTTCGTGTATGTATTAAATAATGTATAATGCTAATAACATATCGTCATAAGTACACTCACATGTTTGGACGTCAGTTCCGTGATGCTTCTTACTAAATGTCCTAATCTTGAGCTTGGGGAAAGTTTGCCGGCTCCTGGCTGAGAGTCCAGAGACAGCAGACTCGGGAGAGCACTGAGGGTCTTCTCAACAACATCACTCATGGCAGCTCGGAAAGGCACCAATTTATAAAGCAGCCATGTCCTTTCAGGCCCTCGCTGACACAAATTATAATAAAGTCTTATTAACACCTTACAGATGATCATAAACTAAACTCAATTCAGCTAAATATTACCCCACATCATTGTTTACACTACAGCTACTACTATTCTAGTCCACCGATCTGTTTCCTAATAACCCCTTGTGCACTATTTAGTAAGCAACATAAGACGTGAAATAACGGGCTATGTATGCACACTTTGTAGCGCATTACAACTACATTTGGGATTCAACCTAGGATTGACGCCACAGAACGCGAGCTTCCTGTTCCTTCTTCTTTTGCTGCTCGACAGCAAAGCGACTGGCATCGCCTCCTGCTGGCTCTTTCAATATATATTTTTTACAGTATCATAGCTACAGCATACAGCCTCGCACATACTCAGATGTTCTCCAATTTAAGCAAAAGACTATCGTGTGACAGCAGAGAAAAACAATAAAACCACACAGATGCGGGCCAGCCGCTTCAGGTAATGTTCAAATCATCCAAAAGAATGGGGATTTTATTTTAAGTTTCTGCTTTGCTGGTGACACTGGCTGGATTTGAGGATTTCTGTAATTGTGGATCTAATTGTGGAGCTTTTTCAGAATAGTGAGGTCAAGTGTCAGTTCTACAGAAGGTACTGAAAGTCCTATTCTGGATCTTGTCATCAAATGCCAAATTTGTTCGTTTTAGTGTGCAGCCAAAGTAAACAGGCTAACAAAGTAAGTATTCACAGCTAGAATTTCCCTTCCAGTCACCGATGGTAAGGTCAGTGTCAAGTCACAAGTCTTTTTTAGTTTTGGTGAGTCCAGGTGAATGTAATCAAATTCGGGAGTCAAGGTCATGTGACTCAAGTCCACACCACTACTAAAGTAAACTACAGTAACTCAGATGACCACTACTGTTTCTTGCAGTTTCTTACCTCCAAGCCACAGGAGATGGCATGTATATAGAACTCTAATTAAATCAGTAATGTTCAAATGATTTTGTATTTCCATTATGAGTAACAAGTACATGTATCTTACTTCATGCACATTCTCTATATAGTACAATATACCAGATGCAAATTTTAAAAATAATGCAATGTAACTTCTAATTAATTGCTAAATGAATTTAAAAACTAAATAATAATGTGATTTCACCAGGTGATGTCCACAGGTGACGATTTGGTATGATAGCAGTGTCTTTGAGATGCAAAGATGGGCAGAGGATCTTCAGTTTAGAAAATGACTGAAATGTTTAAAACATTGTACTTCAAAGAAAAATTGGAAGGGATTTGCATATTTATCCCTCTACAGTGGATAATGTTTAATGATTCGCAGATTTGGGTGGAATTTCAGTGCACAAAGGCCAAGGGTGCAAGCTGACGCTGAACACCTGTGATCTTAGATCCATTAGTCAGCACTGCATCAAGAACTGTCATTTAGTAATAGCTGATAGAACCACATGGGCAATGGATTACTTTGGCAAATCTATATAAAGCACAATACAGTCACTAAAAACTTTACTGTACAAAGAAGTTTCATGTTAACCATGCTCAGAAGCAGTGTCGGGCTGGATGGACCATCACTACTCATTATTGTGGACAGATGAATCAGTATTCCATATTTTCTTCCAGTATTTTTGGGAAAAATGAATGTCATGTGCTCCAGACGAAAAGAATAATCCATGCTGGCTGTTATCAACAACAAGTCTAAAAGCCAGGGTCTGCCATGGTAAGGGGCTGAGTCAGGTTTTGTGATGGCAGAATTAATTCAGAAAAGTACATTTTACAGATTTTAGAGCAACATATGCAGTCTTCAAAATGTCATTTTTTTTCAGGGGCATCCATGCATTTTTCAACAAGGCAATGCAAAACCAAATGCGCACACATTACAAAGGCATGGCTTTACAAGAAGAGGTAATGGATACTGGACAGGTTTGCCTGAAGTTCTGTGCTGGTAATGTAATAGGTTTATATGAAAAACACCAAGTGAGGTTATAGAAACCATTATAAGGTTTCTATAATCGAAACCACAGAATTCAAGGGGTAATGATGCAATTTCAAGTTATATACACTACAAATCAGGCTATAAAATACAGTATAAAACAAAGTTGACTACAGTCAAATTTGTTTGAATTTCAATGCCATTTATATTTCAACAGTTAATCTGTTGTACTGTGCATCTTTTAGCTAATTAGTGTCCAACACTTAGCCTGTAGACCAAGGTGAGGTTTTGGAGAAAGATACTTGAGTGATACGCTAAATTACATTAAAATTATTAATTGAATTACATTAAGTAAAGGCAAGCCAGTATTATATAACACATAAATCACAAACCTTTCAATATGTAAAACATTTATTTATTTGTAGTAATAAACTATTATTACAATAATAATTACACTATTATTGTGCACAAATATAATATATATACGCTTCGCTACAGCTGCAACTTTAACTTTAGTGCACTTATTAATAAAAATCAGAATATATTTCAAAGAGCACATTGTAATGTATAATTTAAACAGAGTACTGATTGTTTGCATATAAGATATCTGCACAAAAACACACCCTAGTTTTCATTCTGGATGACTTGCTATGCTGAAATGAGATTTGTAACACACAAATGACCTATAAAGACTTATAAGGTAGTAGGTTCAATTTATTTCAGTATCTGTGTTATTATTTAGACTGAACTATCACAAGACAAATACATGTGCTCCTGGTGCAGATTTACAGTTTTCTTCCTGGTGTCCTTCAATGGCTCTTTGGTCTTGGCCATGGTTGAGTTTGGAGTCTGACTGTTTGAGGTTGTGGACAGGTGTCTTTTATACAGATAACGAGGTCAAACAGGTGCCATTAATACAGGTAACGAGTGGAGGACAGAAGAG
>JAUZST010074106.1:0-21402 GCA_034779995.1 Parotocinclus haroldoi
TATATATAATGTGCTCTAATAGTGGAATACATATAAAGTTTCATTTGACTTCAACAGCTCTTTCTTGGTGAGTTGGTTGGCTCTCTTGGGAGTTTTGGCCAATGAAACTACATAAAGGTATTCACCATTTAACATCCATCCAATCAATGTCCGTTTGCCTTAATGACAGAGGTCTCTTGTAATAGGAAATAAAAACGGCTTATTTACATTAGAATTCTGAATGACAGAAAACTAGTATGAGCAGACCCTTGCAACACCTGCTGAAAGAACACAATTGAAGTCTTAAAAGAAACGGTATCGTTATTCTTCCTTTTTCGTTTCAAGTTTTATAAAAGATACAAAGATAAAACTGAATATTACTGTTCATAATAAAACACTATGTGCAAAGCATCTAAACACTATGTGAGTATGATAATGTCCAGTCAATGTCCATTTCAGTCAACATTTTGTTTCACAGAAAGTAATGCAGATGTTAAAACTGTGAATACCTGCACATTATACCCATATTATATTAGCAAAGTGAATGTTAAAGCATTCTAGAAATGATGGTTATCTTTTAGTAAAGCAGTTTACCTTTTTGTTCAGTTAGTGCAGGTTTAGTAAAGGACTTAACAGATGTGCATAATGAAGAGAGTCCATCTATAGGTCTGTAAGCTAGCAAGGATGACGCACTGCCAGACAGAACTCCTCTCCATCTTTTGGCTGCGGAAAGAATGAAAATGATATTACAGGTACTTTCACATGTATATAGTCAATCATGTATTAATAAGTATTAATCTCTTGAAATATTTTGACAGTATTTAGTAGGGCTGGTGAGGCATGGTGAGGAAGAAATATGTTAGAAAGCTTCTCTGATGATGACTGCTGTTTTCAGGGTTAAAAGGGTGCACTAAATGCACTCATTTATGGGTAATTACACAATTTTAATTGGCCATGCAATGCAATTCATTTCCCAATGAAAAGTCAGCTGTTTCTGAATTACTGGCAAGCAAACGGTGCCTTGTGATTTAGCTCTACGTTAGACAATTAGCCCTGCCACACACTACATGAAAACAGGCATTCACAGCGACCGCAAGAACAAAGGCTTTTCAGTGACTGGTGGAACAAAGCTGTATTAATGACTTTGCAGGTCAGAGCCAACCATGCTCAATCTGGCCTTTCAACAGCAAAACCAGCCCATAGCTTAGCGAAATGCTTCTCTGTAAACACATCTTAGTATTTCTATATGAGCTGGTCTGGAAAAAAATCCCATTGTAATTGCTTTTCTGAACAGGAAGCACTGCTTTTTGACTGCAACTTAGCAGAAAGGGTTAATATAGTCATAGTTTCTATGGTAACCAGCCTCTCCACCATGGTTGCGAGACAGTATTGGATATCTCAAGACTAAAGAAAGAATAAGGGTTTTTACACCTACGCTAGAACTTCTTTGTTTCAAGATCAAAGCAATATATAGACTTTAATAGGGATTACCATGAGAACAGAGTTTCACTGTTTCAGAGGAATTAATACAAAGCCCTGATTCAGTAAGAAGATTACAATCCAATATCATTCTTAATGATGAAGATTAACAATGATCTATTACACAATCACATATTCTCATGCTAGAACAGACTGAAAAATAGCAGTATGCAGTCAACTCCAGTATCATTGGAACCCGTGGCAAAGACACATAAATCTATTATGATTTACATTTTATATGATATGATTTGATATAAATAAAAAAAAAATCACTCTAGTAAACATTTATTTTTGTAGGAACTTTAATTCATGTTTTAAACCCCCTTTTTTCTGGTCAGGATCTGGCAAGGGGGTCCAGAGCCTGTCCCAGTAAACAAAGGGTGCAAAATCCGAGGTTTAAAGGCATTTAAAGGTCATAAGACTTGGCTGATCTAACTAAAATTTGATTTTGAAACTTTGATTCTGTGGTCTAGATAGTGCAGGTTTGTGGTTAATTTAAAAAAGTTTTATACTTAAAGTTGTTGAAATTGAGGTGGCATTTAATTGTAAATTTGGATGGTGGAAAAATACATCAGTTGTACAACATTTATTTATTGACACTACACCAATGCACTTCCTAATTTCTTTGTCACCAAATATTCATACCCCAGTGAATAAGGAAGTTGTGATTTACTAGTTGTTCCTAAAAAAAGTTCAATATTACTGACTTACTCACTTTCCATACCCACTTAATCCAATTCAGGATCATGAGGGGTGGGACCAGCGACTGAAAGGCAGACTAATAAACCTAACATATGTCTTTTGAGGAGGAAATCAAAGTACCGGGAAGAAAGCTGATATATGCAAATAAATCTAGGGTCTCCAGAGCTTGAGGTGACACTTTTTGTTCTTGAGAAGTTCTGCAAGTGCCAGTTATGGATTTAGCTTGTTCAGTTCTTTAAATAAATGTACTTCAAATACAGATTACCTTTCTCTTCTCATTTTGGTGTTATATTAACCTAATTAACCATACATACTTCTGAAATCCTTTTAAACCTCCCTTATTAAGGGTACCAATAAATCTGGAGCAGACTGCAGTATTTAAAAGACGTTCCTGAGCCTTAGGCCCATTATATTAAACACATTCTTTGTATTCTCTGATATTTTAGTCTTTGTGCTTTGTTGTAACACAATCCACATGACTGTCTAACATAATCACAGACCATTTTTTCATATTGTCTCCACAATAGCACTTACGTTATGGCATAATCCAAGTTTAGCACCATTAGCATATTCTCACTCTAGGCTGCTCTTTTGTGAAATGTTAAACTGAGAAGAAATGGCCATTGTGATTTCATCTACTAATGATTTGTTGCCTAAGCCAATTCAACAAAAAACATTATGTTTTAGTGCGGTAGCTCTATTATTACAGGTCACGATAATGACATATAGCACATATATTACAAAACAGATTTTTGTAATTTATTGGTAAATGTCTTGACAATGGCTCTTGAAGTATAAATGTAAAAGTTGACATTTAGATATTATCAGTCGACTCTTACCTTGAACATTAACTATACAACATTCTTCTTTTTACAAGATTATTATAATATAAAAATACAATAATTTACTTATTATTTAAGAAAGATATAATACATGGTGAGTCACAGGACACCCTTTTATTTCAGAAACAATTGGGAAAATAACATATCTGAATACCCCAGCAAGTAATGGGTGAGGGGTCCTATCTTTTAGGCTTTGTCCGGAACATGGTTGCCACCTTGAAAGCCATATTGGATCAAGGGTAATGTTTTGGGGAAGGTGGTCATGTAGCATGTCAAAGAATAATTGTCGCAATCGGATTTGCAATATTTCTTGTGGTTCAAAAGTTAAAAACACAAAGTTAAAAACTTTTGATGTTTGTCATTCTGATGTTTGTCTACTGTATCATAGACTTCAACAACCAACACTCAGAAAGACCACAAATTTCACACAGCACTGTTGCATCCCTTGTAGCCAAATTCCAAGAAACCAGTTCTGTGGATGGCAAGCCACGTAATGATCATCCGAAGACCGCTTTTAACGAAGAAACCTAAACAATGGTTTTGGCAGTCAGAGCAAAAGTAGCTGTCACAGCACGCATCGTGTCCTGTGACTTTTGACTCAACCTGTACAATAAAAGTAATAACTTTTTTATGTAGTAATTTACCTGCATGGAAAGCATTAAATATTTTTTACCTAGGCTGTAACAGTAGCCAAAGTCAAAAGTAGATAAAAACAGGGATCCATCATAGTCTGAGCTTCACAACACATTTGTGGAAGTGTATCACAGCACGAAGGAGATTTATGAGAACCTCGGGAAAAAAGCTGATGATGCTCAACAGACAGGAAAAAGTTATTACATGGTTGCAAGAGAAAGCCTGTTTGCTAAAAAGCAAAATGGACTTGCTAGAAAGTTATCAGAAAAAACTTTCTGGATGGTTGAGACCATACTAGACCTTTCTGGTTTAAATGTCTTAAGGAAGGAAAATACTACATTCCAGCATAACAAACGTATACCATCTGTGTAACGTGATAGTATTATGGATTGGGCCTGTGCTGCTACATCCAGGCAGAGATGGCTTTCCTTCAATGATAGAACAATGAACTGTGAATTACACCTGCTATTTTTTAATGGCCATTAACTAAATCTCGAGAGGAAGTGGGCCATACAGAAAGACAACAACCAGTCATCCTAATAAAATATGCAAATATGCAAAATTTATCAGAAGTGCCTTGAAATCTTTTAGCTGCAATTATTTGTACACATACGGACCACCCCAGAAACACATACTAAACGTCACAGTAATGCTGAATAATTCTCTCAAAAAATAATGGACCAAATATAAAATTTTGCTTTATTTGTTTTGTTTGGTTCTCTTTATCTAACTTGGATGAAAACCTGATTATGTTTAGGTCATATTACACACATTTCAAGCACCACACTGTACATAGAGTGTTAAGAAATATGCTGAAGTAAGATTTTAATGATTTAGACATACGGTGTTTACAAGCATCTCTGGAGGCTATAACCTCAACACAAAAATAAACAAACCTGGGCTGACTTACTGACTACATTTTTAGACCAAAGTTACTGAACCATTCCTTTACATGTGTCATGTTAAAACAAGAGAAAGTTGAGTTTCCATACCCTGGTCTAGCCGGTAGCATAAGGAGCGCTTTGCCAACTCCACCTCTGGCCCAAGGTTGTCAAGCACATGTCTAGACCACTGTAGAGGGCTGAGGGATGACTTAGGAAAGAGCTTTGCTTTTGGAGGCACATACAACCTGGAGACAGATATAAGGCAGAAGTTCAGGCATGTGAGAAACAGTTTATCAGTTTAAAATAAGAAAGAAGGGAACAGTGAATTTTTTTTTACCATCATTATCATCTGAAACGTTTACTTGTGTGTATATATATATATATATATATATATAGATAGATAGATAGATAGATAGATAGATAGATAGATAGATAGATATAGATATAGATATAGATATAGATATTGATAGATAGATAGATAGATAGATAGATAGATAGATAGATAGATAGACATTTGTCATGCAGACTCATTCCTAAAACTACTAAATGTCCTGATAAATTTTTTTAGGCTTCAGGCTTTGCTTAATTCCTAGCAAAGAATGTGATACTTAGGAGCTGAATTGGGAGCTTGTATGATAACACTGGGTGTCAGATATTATGCAAAATACTTCATATATTTTTATATATCCAAAATCCAGAATTTTCCATCTCTTAATTACTGTTTGCTCCAGTATGCTCAAATACCATTACTAATATTATGTATGTGCCTTTACTATGTAGACTTCAAAGCAAAAATGTTAACAAACACAGCTATCTGCATTCATTCTGAAAGCACAAGCCTCTACATAAATGAGTCCCCAGGGGCCTGCAGAAACATGACTTTACATGTTAGGACATGTAAACAGTCCCCACTGTTATGCAACATTTCCCTATTAGTTGCATATAATATGTAAACACTGTTGCAGTGTTTTCTCTGTGTTGTGTATTTAAGTGTAACGAAGAAACTCAATAAATAGCAAACTGTGTGAATAGTACACCTAAATGTGTGTCAGGCTTCCTACAGCATGGACAAATGGTTCATGCCATATGCCTTTTTCCATTCCTGTGAACACAAGATATTAAGAACCCAACATTCATGTCTTGGATCGCAGCTTCTGACTCCCAAAATAAATGGCACAACATTCAAATCCAAACATACTATAAAATATCATAATTCACCATCTCCTATGAAGCTTGTACCGCCCAGTCAGGAATAACCTATGCTAAAGCCTCCAAAAAACTAACACTGAATGGCAGTGAGTCTGGTCAACGTGCAGAGAGTTTGCTCATAGTTGAAGTCCAATAATTAATAAATAACTTATTAATGAATAAGTAATATCCACTTAATGTAAAATGTATTTTTTCTGTCACATAAAAACCATGCCTTACAGAAAATATCTAAAATATCTTATACTGTGTGGGACAAAGTTTTTTCCTTAATAGAATGAGTTATGTGCATTCTCTTTAGTATGTCAGTCAGCATCACATGTAGTCACAGTATAGAATGTACCCATGTACTGATTTTAAAAACAGGTCAAATGCAATCTGATACCAATGTAAGCTAGTTAGTACTGGTCATCATGTCTTGGTTATTTTTAGAAGAAATATCTAAGACTACCAAAATATGTGTCTGCTGTGGTTTACATAATCTCGCACACAATGCATGGTCAAAGTATGGGTGATGCATCACAGTATTAACATGGGATGCCAGTGAGAGCAGGTGCTGCAAGTGGATCTGAGATAAACACAAAACACAATAGAAGGTATTCACTAGCAGAGGCTAAATACTAATGCCTTATGTATGAAGTGTACTAACTTATTGTTTTATTATTATTTTGATTCTATTATAGTTATATAATTCTAATATAGTTATTTTATTTCTAAAACATTATAGGTGGTATTTTGGAAGTACAGCATTGACAAAAGACATCCACAACAATACTCCATCTACAACCTCACACGCCTGTACGAGTGATGCTTATTATAAAGTGCAATATCATTTTTAAACCAACAATTATCTGTCTACACATGTATTGTGCCGTTAACTGAAAAGGAAACATTTCAGTTAACGGCATTAAACGGCAAAGCACGGGTGTTTCATGTTTAAATGCGGGTCAGTAAAAAGAGTCTACAGTACCAGCAGTCATCCGACTCAGGGTGGATTTTAAGAATAGACGTAAGATCTAAGATCTGCAGCTGGTCCAGCAGGATTTCTTCATCCTCGCTGTCCGACTGATTATGAGCATAAAAACACGCGTACTGATCCTCTACATTGTGGGGTTCGAACTGCACTGTCTGAGAGGAAATGCAGACATTCCCTGAATAAAAGTGGCCACTCGTTAGGTTTGCAGAGCAGCCATGTGGCTGAAAGACATATCCATTGGGTATGTAGTTGCTGGTGGTTCTGGTTCTGAGCTGCTCGTTCTGGAGCTCCAGTTTGCGCACCAGCTCTTGGAGCTTCTTCACCTCCAGCTCAGCGTCCACAACCGCGCTGTTCCCGTTAACGTCCGCCATCGTCTGCGGATTATTCATCACGGCCGCTTCCATGGCAAAGACAAAGAAACGGAAAAACGAAGGTAAAAAGACAAGGCAGTGATTTTAGTCAGTAGCCCAGATAGCAGTGCGTGTACTGGGCTCGTCTGCTGGCCGACATGCTGCTTCTTTCAGATGCTGATGTCCTTTCCTTTCTCCTCCTCCTCCTTCTCCTCACCCTCTCAGTTCAAAACACAACGTGCTGCATCAGCACACGCACGCGCGCACGCACACAGTCGCTTGTATACACAGATCATCCTGACGTACTATTTAAGATTTCTTGCTATTTGTATTTAATGTGGCCTAATGGCATAACGTGTAATCACAAATTCAATCATAAAACGACCTACATATTGGCAAAGACCTCATTTACAAGGCCATGGTCTAAAATTACGTGCATAACCATTAAAATAATTGGTAAATAGCTGATGCCTCAGACTACCAAACATTTAGCTAACTTTTGACTAATTGTTTGCGATCACACCTGAATGTCACGATAAAAAAACTGCAAGGACATTCTCCTATTCAGTCAGCATTATTAGGAGCCTAAATTGTAGTCAGCATTCTTGTTCATTTCAAGGGTAATTCTAGTTCATTTCGAGGTGGATGAATTCATTTACCCCTATTTACTGAATGGGTGCTAAGAAATTAGCTATGTAGTCAATACTTGTAATGCTGCTACCCGCTTGGTACCACAAATCTGTTAAGAATCACACACTCACTCACTTTTTCAGATCTGGTTTAGAGTTGTGGGGGACTGGGACCTAACTGTCAGAACCAGCGCGCAAAAACGAAAACTGTTCAACTCCACAAAGTGAGCAGCAAGGCCGAGACTCAAATACATGTCTCTGGAGCTGTAGTCGCTAAAATCGATGCCGCTGTAACACACTCTGTTAAGAATGTAATTGTTATGTGACTACAACTTTTCTTTATACAGTGACTTGATTCTCCTGGTAACATACCAAGCACAGAACCCAAACAAAACAGTGCTCATTTAGTCTGAGCTGGAGACTAATAACACATTCAAAGAACACAGTCAAAAATCCAAAAGTCCAAATGGTTCTCAGATGGTGGAAAGCTGTAGAAGCAAAATGGGGACAAAATTTTTTTAATTTTTTTTTTTAAATTGTATACATTCATCGTAATTAAAACCAAAGGATATCACCATGGTTTTCGACATTTATATTTCCTCTGCATTCTACTACCGTCATTGTAATGCTCACACCGAAGCACAATGAAAGCTTAGTCAATATGATAAACTGATTCTCTTTTTTGGTTGATAAAAGATATTACAGATATTAGTTTTTCATGTGTTTTTATTTACCTGGAGCATTATTAATACTGCTACAGTCAAACCATCATATGCTTTCATGAAATTAAAAATTTTAAGTTTTTCTGTTAGCCTTAGTTAGCTTATATTTGCCTTGTATTTAATACCATATTTGTGCTTTGATAGAGAGTTTTTTAACTATATATGTGTTGAGCTCTACTGTTTTGCCATTTTGAAATATTTTCATACCGGTATCTGTATAAACAACAGAGCATGACACAAAAAATGGTATACAATGTGATTTTATGAATTTATGAAATTTCTAGAACTATTTGGTGTCCAAGTGCCTACTATATGTTTCAATAGAATACATGTATTGATATTTAATAATTCACAAATATTTTTATGTTGTTTTTCTTGTTTGCTGCAGCACAACTTTTGATAGGAATTTTTTGAGGGCTACTGCAGAGAAGTATTGTTCAGAACACAAAAGTCACAATAACCAGATTGATACCTTTTTATCTGAAGCATGTGCAAGCTGTTATCTTCTGTGCCAGGTATGTCGATAAAATGCACAGTTACAAGTGGATTTTGTATGTGTTTATGTGATAGAATCTACTCTCACATTAATAAGCAAAAATGCATTGTCTTGTTAGCCTAATAGTGATGTTCTGTATACGGTAAGTAGAATGTTGCTATAGTAAGTATTGGCCCACTCTGTACATTTCCTATACTATACCTAAAGGTGCCTCCTATAATCAGGTAATGTGAGTGCAATGAAAGAAGCTTGATCACACTTAAAATAATAGCAGATTCATGTGTTGTTTTAAATTACAAATTTCAACAGCCCTGGAAAAAGTTAGAGCTAGCTGTTAGAGCTTGAACTGTAGAAATAGAGTCAGAACTGTAAAACTGTAAATTACACTCCAGTAAGATATGTGTGGCTTCAAATGAGAACAATTGATGAACACAAATGATTCACACTAATTCAATTTATTGCACTGCACAAATTAAAACGAGCACAAAGATTTTGCCCCAACTCACATCTAATAAAATATATGAAACTACTGTGGATTGCAGCAGATCTGAAGTTTGTATTCACTAATTACTCGGTCAGTAATTTTCACTTCACTAATTCACTTCAGTTATCAAACCAGATATTAAAAACTATTATTTACGGAAGGTAATTTCAATAAAGCTGTCAACAGATCCACCACCCAAACTGGCTTTATTGTATCTCAAGTATCTACTCGTTGCTATAATACCCCTTTAAGAGTAACTCTGATCCATATTCTTCACCCCAGTATTTAAAATCCAAGTTAAGTTCCATAATAACATTCCATAATGTCTGTCAGCTTCACTTATTTGGAACAGGATTCATCTCAGCGTTGCCATTTACCTGTAAGACAAATGTTATTTTCTTTTATATAATCTGTTGAACATTTCATCATAAGGGTGAAAATGACAATGTTTCAGTACTGCTCTGACTTACTCTTGGTGATGGCAAAGCAAGCCTCGCACTGCAGAGTTTGACGATATAGCCACATGCTGTCTCCTGCCTTTAGGTGTCCCAGAGAATTCTTACACACATCACACTGGAATGCAGAGACCCAGAGTGTAAACATATATGCCATTTAAATCTTAACTACTCTAACTTAGAGGCAAGAGACAAGAACACACAAGAGATATTTAATCGGTTTAACTGTATAAATACACACTCCAGCTCAAGGCCTAACCAGCAGTGCATGGCACACAGGAACAGCGTAGAAATGTCAACTGACACAACATCTGGACTGTGGCAGGAAACAGGCGTACTCAGAGAAAACCCCATACAGACATGGGCAGAAAATGCAAGCAAAGTGAATAACAGTGACACAGAAAATACTGTAAGTATTTGATACACAGCTGTTTCCCCACCTACAAAGAATGGAGACTTTTCAAGTATGAGAGACACAATATTAAAAAAATCCACCATTGTGTGATTTTTAAATAATTAATTTGCATTTTATTGCATAAAGTAAATACTTGATCACATAGCAACCAATAAGAATTCTGGCCCTCACAGACCTGTGAGTTTTTCTTCAAGAATTCCTCCTATTCTACACTCATCACCTGTATTAATTACAGCTGTTTGAACTCGTTACCTGTATAAAAGTCACCTGTCCACACAATCAATCAATCACACTTCAAACTCTTCGCCATGCCCAAGACCAAATAGTTATCTAAGGACACCAGGGGCAAAATTGTAAACCTACATAAGGCTGGGATGGGCTACAGGACAATAGGCAAAAAGCTTGGTGAAAAGGTAACAACTGTTGGCTTATAAGTTATCTTATACTCATAATCTCACCTCATAGCAAAAACTATTCTAAGAAAGGTCAGAAATCAGCCCAAAACTACACAGGAAGACCTGGCCAATGACCTGAAGAGAGCTGGGACCACATTCACAAAGACAAAGAAAAACACACTACAAATCATGCAGGGCGGGGTCCCCTTGCTCACGCCACCAAATGTCCAGGCCTGTTTGAAGTTCACTAATGAACATCTGGATGATCCAGAGGAGGTCAAGTGGTCAGATGAGACCAAAATAAAGCTTTTGTTGTGAACTCTACTCACCGTGTTTGGAGGAAGAATAAGCATGAGTAAAACCCCAAGCACAACGTCCCAACTGTGACGCATTGGGTGGAAACATCATACTTTGGGGGTGCTTTTCTGCAAAGGGGACAGGACGACTGCACCATATTAAACGGAGGATGTATGAATAACCCTCTTTCCTCAGAGCATTGAAGATGGGTCTTCCAACATGACAATGGCCCGAAACCCACTGCCAGGGCAACTAAACACTGGGCGTAGCCAGTCTCCAGACTTCAACCCAATAGAAAATCTTTGGAGGGACTTGAAACTCAATTTTGCCCAGCGACAGTCACTGAAACCTGAAAGAGCTGTATATAGGAGTGGCCCAAAATTCCTGCTTGGGTGTGTGCAAACTTCAGGAACTATAGGAAATGTCTGACCTCTGTAATTGAATCTGTACGAAATATTAAGTTTATGTTTTTTCTCTGAAATACTTATTTCATCCAATACAATGCAAATTATTTTTTTTAAATCATACGTGTGAGTGTGTGTTTATATATCCAGTATCTATAAAGGTGATGTCTCAAAGCTCTTGCATACATAACTGTAAATTATATATATATATATATATATATATATATATATATATATATATATTCATTAATTGTAGAAATAGAAAAAAATCTACCTTGAAACAACTGGCATGGCACTTTATATTTATATCCTCAATAATCATCTTGGTGTCAGAGAGCATTGGTTTGTGACAGTAAGTACAAAGATCCTTGTCAGTGATTTTCCTATAATAAAGAGATGTGGATTGAATGCACATTTTCATTAACAGCAATAAGTACATGTAAAGTTAAGCTCAGTCCTACCTATCAGCTGATGAGTACACAGTCTGAAGACTTCTTGATGTGTAGGTATCAATTATATCTTCAGCCCTGCAGAGTCAGCATACACCAGTTAAAACAGCAAAGCATCCTAATTTACCCTGGTTTTTACTGGTCAGTGTCATTGGCCCCGGCACCCACCCAACCTTCATCCTGCCCCACCTGGGATTTGAACCCAGGCCCTCACAAACTGACACTTCCATGACCTTGCTCTTTCCATTCATGCTACAGTTAAAATCATATTATTGAATTATGTTTAGAGCTCAGTAGACGTTATTAAATGCTCTTTGTGCACCTGCTATCTGTGTAGGTTGCTGTAGTGTACGTTTTGGTGGCGCTCCAAACATCACTGCATTTAAACACAAAATTCATGTATTACATAAAATAACCAGTGTTATCATTAATATTTACCCTCACTGAAATTACACTTACCTTTCAGGCTTTGAGAACACACTGGTTTTGCTGACCAGTGTACCAGAAGGGTAATCTTCAGTTCTGTAAAAATTATAGAATGACATTGTATAAATGTCTGCAGGTTGCTGCAATGGCAAAGCTTTGAAAGCGCTGAGCAGTTAAGGATAAGTGAGAATGCATACCTGATTTCTGCGTAGGATCTTCTCACGTACGTCGAAGAACTGGTTTCACTGCTTTTTTCATTGCTGCGAGAAGATACAATATTTTACTGAGTTATTTTAAAAGTGCACATGAGAAGGAAATAATTTAGAGTTGAATAAGACTTGAACACCCTACCCTAAATGACATACCTGCTGTCAGTGGCTGATTGACTGGTCTTGATGGATGTGGGTGTAAAGGTGTCAACCAGTTTCTCCTCAACACTAGAGAAAATAGTTAACTCTGTGTCGGTAATTATGTTGCTTTTTTATGTTAAATGCAATTATCATATGAGGTATCGTGTAAAAAAGTTTGCAGTTGTTGTCATAATTCCCACCTGTATTTGGAACTGACAGAATATGATGTGCTCTTAGATTCTGGAGCATGAATTGTTGTGGAGCTGTTTATGAGATAACAGAGTGTGAAGAAAGATTTGAAAATAACATGACTCAGTTCAAACGTGGTCTAGTACACATTATCTGAACCTGGAGATGGTCTTGATGGTTGAGGTCGGTGATGTTACTGATTTGCCAGATATGGTGTCATCTCTAAACCGGAAAAGACAGTACTTATACACTCATTTTACAAGTAACCAAAATGACATGAATAATACTAAAGCGCATGTGGATGTATCACTCACTTAATTGTGGTCTCCTTGGAAACAGCGGATCCCACGGATTTGACAGCTTTCACATCATCTCTAAACATGGAAAAAACAGTTCTGTACATTTCTTAAGAAAGTAAAACAACATGAATAAGACTGTATGTAAATTTAACTCTCACTTCACTATGGTCTCCTTGGAAACAGCTGATTCCACTGATTTCACGGTTTTGACATCATTTCTAAACATAAAATGAAAGTTATAGACATCACATACGAAAGTAACAAACCATGAATAAGTCTACAGTACATGGAACATGCAACACTCACTTAATTATGGTGCCCTTGGGTGGAGGTAATGCCTGTGATTTCACATTTGTGCTACCATTTCTAAACATAAATAGATACATATTAATTTAAATCTGAAACAAAATAACACTAAAAGGCTTTAGTTATGGACTCACTGCACAGTGGTGCTCTTGGTAGCAGATGCAGCGACAGTCTGTGTCTTGGAAACACTTGCGATTTCAAAAAGAGATATTACGAGTTTATTTGGCTGATCTTTCTGTGATGAAATAAATCTGATCCTTACATTAAATTGACATATACATTACCTTTTGGTTGTTTCTGTGGCCTTTGTAACCTGAGTTTTACTGGAAAAACATGAAATCATATCTTCAATAATAAATACCTGATTCACATTTAATAAATAAAACACACACTGAGTTGATAACTGATTGCATAATGTTGATTCACTTATGGGGAAAGACACATATATGCCGCTGATGGTCTACTGATATGCAAATGCACCTATGTTTTCAGTCATGCTCTGCAGAAGGCTACAACTGAGCACTGTCACTCTTAAAGGTGAGCTAAATCATTGAACTATGCATGGAATTAGAAAATCAGAGATTGTTATCAAATGGCAAGGTAAAGGCGATCAAACAAAGAACATTAACGTTTAATAAATACATGAACAGCATTTACCTAATACTGGTTGATTTTACATCTGAGATGACCTTTTCAGTGAAGATTTCAGATTTGGTTGGTGACTTCACATCAGATGTTCTATAGAAACGTTGGAAGATATTTTAAGAGGTGATATTTTGTGCAAATGTGTTAGTACTTAAAGAAGAAAAGGGAGACCTTTTGAGTTCATTTTCTACCTTCTAGTGCTTACAGCCATCTTTGTGTCATTTTTGATACTTGTAGCAGTAGTACTGAAAGAGAAGTTTAACTGTTAGAAATTCCATTAAGCAAAAAGGAATGTGTCTTGCACCTAGGTGTGCCCTATCAGGGTGTGTTTTACCTTCACTTGACTGTTTACTACTGTAACTCAGCAGAAAGATGGGTGGGGAAGCAGTCATTCAGTGTTGTGAATATATATTTAGATGAACAGATCCTTGCTCAGGGGCATTTTTAACATTCTAATGAATTTCCAGTGAATCACTAGTTAAAAATCAACCCTTCCATGGAAGCTGCAGTTTTGGCAATACTTTGAAGAATGAGACTTTAAAATACAAATTGTTTTATCTGATAAAAGTATCTAAAAGAGAAAGTAAATACCTTTTTGAGTCTAGCTGATCCGAACTTGCACTGAATCTGCAAGATAAGATAAGATATAAAAAGACTATTGTCCCTTTTCTGTCTTTCAATTATATTCAGTTAGATTTCATTATATTTTCACTTGCAGTACGTTTTAGATAGAGTCTGGACTGATGAGGCTCTCTTGATTGAATTGGTTGAGGAGGTGACTTTGATGGACTTTCCTTCTTCTGAATGGCTGCAATTAAAAATGTATTCAGATGATTTTGTTGCTTGTATCTGAGAGCAGCTCAAATGACTTTATAAAGGCAGTTTTGTAACTTACCTAACAAGATTTTCAGTGGACTTCATGCGGTTCAGGACACTTCTGCCAAAGTTTGAATTATAGCTGCAAAAGACATTATGTATTAAGTCAAAAATTGAACTTATTAAAAACTCTGACACTAAAGCACACTACACAATTAGCTGGTGGGAACCAAGTCCAACTAGGACAGCAGAAGGTACTGTTCTACCAGGAAGAACCAGCTTGTTCTTCCTGAAACATAGAGTTTTGTGACCATATGATGCCAGATTTGGTTGGAAGGCAATGTAAGGATTCAAACTGCTTCTACACACCGCATATTGCACACCTGTACACCGCATATTGTGTTGCCCAAAGAATCTAGTTTGTTTAGGTGTATATATGGCCTTGATGTCAACTTACTCCACTGCTTTATCATCATTGTCACTCTTCTTGATCCAGCTGTTGTCCAGAAGCAGGGACGACCTCTTTTTGCTTTCATCCCCCACCTTGATATTACTCTTTTCTGCAAATATATAGTAAACAAAAAGCTTATATAAACTCAAATGCATGTAAGCAGGTTGCAGCCATGGCTAAAATGAAGCAATGAGTGTTTACATATTTACAATAAAAGAGTTGGTCTTACTCTACTGTAGAAGAACTTTGGAAATTAGAATCACTGAGTTCAGTGGTAGATCAATTAGAATGTATGTTGAGCAGAAGAAAGCAGAAATGTTCATATTAGATCTTACCAGCCTGGACAGTGTATGATTTCCTGATTGTGGTCGAAGTCATGGTTTTATGCAGCACCTAAAATTAATATCGACATTTTAGAACATTGCAAATTTTGGTTGAAATCTTTATGAGTTACTTCTATCAAAACATACATGTTTTTATAGTTTCACATCCTTTTCCACAGAGACATCTGCCCCCCCTGGTATTTCTTATGTTCTAGCTTTTTAAAAACTTGTCTATCTTGATTGTCACAAAGACACACCCTACACAAACATGAGCCTGGCAGCTAAAGTACAGAAGTGTTCCAGAACCTATTTATGATACAGATTACACAATCATATCAACAATCACACACAAACATTGCATGATAACTCCAGCAAGATGCCCTGATGGACCTGCAAAACATGTTTAAATGCTTAAAGGGACATCTAGTCATCTATTCATTACACAGATTATGTTTTTTTTAAATAATTTAAGCATACTTAGGCTGGGGATGAATCAGATGTCTTCACGGTATTAACACTACTGTGTTCTGTCTGTGCAGTATTTACAGTCAAAGCCTGAAAAAGCAAGTTAAGTTTAAGTAATTAGCACATTAGCAGTCATACATAATTTAACTGTGATTTATCAAACTTCCTAAAACAATCACATCCTTTTCTCAATGCATACATAGTAAAAAGGGTTGCTTTGTGTTACTGAAATAGAACTGTGGTGGCATATTGGTTAATGTATGAGATTTTGGCCCAGAAAGTCCAGCGTTAAACCTCTAAACCTATTTACCTTTATTTAATTTGTTATTTATTATGCATTATTTACAAATCATAACAGATTTTTATGTATCTGTTTGTTTAATTAAAATAAGGAACATTTCTCTAATTCATCTAATTTGAATTAAACATGTTGAAATTTATAACAAAATGTTCAAATGATCTGTTATTAATTCATATTAATAGCACAAATAATTTCTTAAAACTATTTTATATATAGACATTTTAAAACAATATGACATATTTTAAATATTTATTGAAAAAACAAAAATATTACAAGGTATTTATTCTCTATCTTTCAGACCTAAAATGCTTGTTCTAATTAGTAAAGTAAATTGTGTTCATACTGTTACTGTGTATCAAAGATAATTTCATAGTAACAATTTCATAATTTCGTGCTACTTCTAGATGAGCAATTTGTTAGAGGCAACAAATTCCTTTATGAACGACATGCCAGAATGCAGAGAAGAGAAGGTCTTAATGAAGATAAAATAGAGAACAGATAAAATTAGGTTAAACTGCCATTTATCTGGAAATTAAGTAATTGTACATATAGTGAATATAGCCATTTGTCATTATGCATATGCAGAGTTTGTTGACTTAGATGAATGTATTGTGTGTATAGTATGTATTGTCCTATCGCTATTATTATCGTGCCAGACAAACTCTATGCAAATTCTGTTTACTTTATCACATCCGTTCAGTAAGATTCTGTAAGACAAAAATCAGCATAATCATTCAATACAAGACAACATCTTGAAACACACAACCCCTGGACACAACCCCTAAGTTAAATATTACTACAAATATATTAAATATAAGTACAAATATTATTGTACATAAATTATTATAATGCTTACTGTATTGTTTTGGTCTCCCAACCTGGAATATGAAGTTCCCTGAGCTTAACTTGTGTACTACCTTTCACTATGGCCAAGAAATAGGCAGGGTGGATTAAGGTGTGGCCTCTCACACAAGCCAGTCCTCTGAACCTGAATGGTAAGTTACACATCCAGATATGAACCTCTTATTACAAAGGCATCCATGTGTGACAGGTGAATCAGTAGGAGTGACCATAGGAATTCCAGGGCACATTGTAAGGTGTGAGTCACAAAATCTTTGTGATTAAAAAGAAGCCTTTGAACTGCTGAGTAGCTGAAACAACACTACAAATACTTACTGGTTCAACGGTTCATATTTTAAATCTTATAGAAAATGGCAAAATCGGATTTTGATAATGATGTGTAGATATCCAAAACATTTTCTGTCATTAAAGACATTTATAAAAATAAACATGTTGATGATGGCTGTTACAAATACTTTGTCCCTAAGTAAGATAGGCTTTGATCATAATGAAAAGTAAACTAAATGAACTACTTACAGTGCATAAGTTTTGTTTCTGTATTAATATATTTAAGGTCTTAATTAAAATGGCCTAACTGTGCTTATGTCACAGAAAATTCCAAAAATAACAGAAGACTCAAGTTTCACTCAAGGTTTAAGACAGGCTCTGAGGCATGAAATATGAACTCTGTACACTCTAGTTATGTCTGACAATGAATTTCATACACACCCACTGACAAGCATCCACAGACAATAGCGTAAAAAAGCTTCTACATATTGGATTCAACTACAGAAAGCTATTCATTAGTTCATTCGTTACGTAATCTTAACTCTACATCAGACAATACAAAGTCCAGCCTGTGGTGAAATACATGCGGAGAGATTTTAACTGGTTTACTCTTTCCAAAAGTTGGCACCAAAACGCTGCCCTACTTTAGCAACGATCAAAGCTCAGCTCTGCTTTACAACAGCTATAGCCACTTACATTTAGCTAAAAATGGCAAAAAAGTCCAGCATACTCTGTGTTTTTGATACTGGTATGCTGGTCAGCTTGCTTTACCAGCAGGACCATTACCAGACCTGTACTAATCAAGACAAACCAAACTGGACAGTGGAATTGGAATATGTATGGTTTTGCTAAGAACATCAGCATCCAAAACACGCAGCTAGCCTTATTACATAAGAACAGATAAAGTATCTGCATTACAATAAAACGTGCTAAGTTAGAGACTGAGACTGTGCATCAATTATTAACAAAAGTTTGGCCTCATTGCTATAAAAATGCAGTTATGCAGTCAATACTTAAACATGTTTAGAACATGTTTATGATAATGTTCAGTAAGATTCGAATTACTCTAAAATAACTCAAATGAAATGTTTGGCCAGTCATATTTAAAACTTTATATTCACTGCTCGCAAAAATTAAAGGATATTGCAAAATGGAATATGCAGCGATTGCAAACTTGGAAAACAAAGGTGCCTGTACCAAATATCGAGTTCTGTTTTTCTATTGTATCAAACATTTATTTTATGCAATAAAATGCAAATTAATTATTTAAAAGTCATACAAAGTGATATTCTGGATTTTTAAAAGATTATGTCTCTCACAGCTGAAGTGTACCTACAAAAAAATTATCCATTCTTTGTAGGTGGGAAAACTTGCAAAATCAGCAGTATATCAAATACTTATTTTCTACACTGTATATACTCTACATAAAACCGTATTGTATATTTACATTAAGAAAAGTGAAAGAGCAAAATGTATGTACATTTAGTCACTTAGTAGGTAATCATTCGAATACATTTGAGATCAATTGGATCACCAAATATGAGCCAAGGCTTATTGCTTAACATTATTACCTGACCACACAGTCATGCTTGTCTTAGAACTTAGAACAACGAAGGGTGCTGTGGAGCCTTCAAAGCCAGGAAAAATTCATAATAATGGATATATAAATATACTTGATGATATTTCTAGCTCTTTGAGTCGTATTTCTATCTTATTATTCACGTGTTAATAATTTAGGCATACGATGAACAGTATCCAGCACTCCCGGTTATTACCACTAGATGGGGCAACTACATAAAGACAAAGAGAAATGGTACTACTGAGTAATGGCGCTGCCATTGCTAGATACAATGCAAATGAATAACGTAATTGTATATACTGTATTTGTAATCCCTTTGTAATCAATTTGATAAGCTTTATCTTTTTTACCATTTCCTAGTGTTTTGGGTAGCACAATGGATATATGTTTGTAACATTGTTTTAGGGTTATATTACATATTCTTACTTCTGAATACAACCCTATTTGGCCATTGCATGTCTTACATCGTCCTAAATAAATGTTAGCTTAACTGGGCTAAAATAAACTGTGTGAAGTGGCTGCTACTTCATGTTCATGTTAGACTTTGGTCATTATTGGTATGAGGAGCTAAGATAATAAGGGTTAATTAGATAAGCCTTCTACAGCTGACATCACTGCATGTGATATGTCTTCCGACTATTAGAAACGCATTCAAAACATCTATAATCTATAATAATTAGCACATTTTTAAGCTATAGTTTTGATCCGGAAAATACTTCAAAGTTATCTCAGCTGTGTTTATTCTTTTACGTAAACAGTTTGGTCAAGTGAAATGGTCTGTTATGCCTTGTACCAGTTCTGTGAATAGATGTTATGGTAGCCAGGGATAATACAATAAATTAATAAACAATACAATAAATTAAAATTCCATATATTACCAGTTTTTGTTCATTGGGAGCCCCCATGAATTCACATTTTATGGATACAATGGTCAAAATATTATACCACACAGTCCAAATGTGGTCAAAGGCCAAAAGAAGTAGAGCTCTAGCAAGTACTGGGGTCAATTTCTCTAGGGTTATGAAAGTATTTTATTTGCTTCATCAAGCCTGTACAGTCGAATGAGGTCATGGATGCTAAAGAAGAGATAAGTTAGAAAATTATGGGCAGGCAATTGCCCAGATTCTGACAACAAAATGAATAATTGCGAATAAAAGCCATTTGTCACAATGTGTGCAATTTGTGAGTGATTTCTTGTACCAGATGTGCAATATATTATCCCCAAAACCTACATTAGTTATTATCTTAAAGAAGACATTTAATAGCACAAAACATTACAAATTAAACTAATGCTGTAGCCCCAAACACATCTTAACATCGACTGTTGAAAAAGGAGATCAGATATTTGTTTCAGACCTACTGCAAAGAGACATCTTTGGGTTTGGGGAGCAGAACACAGACAGTGCGTGCTACAAGAGTGGAAATCTGTGTTGTTTTTCTTTTTTGTCAGACGAGTCCTGTGTGGTGATGCTTTAACTGGCCACACTGAAAGAAATGCCTATAAAATTGAAGGTACACTGAACCAGCCAAACAACAACAGCATTTTTCATCTGCATGCCATCCCACTTGGTGAGTGCCTAGTTTGATAGCTATTTGTTTTCCCACAAGACAACAATGCAAAACACACCTCAAGGATGTATAAAAGTTATATTGCAAAGAACAATAGAAAGGGAATGCTGCAACAGATGACTTGGCCCCCAAAGTTGCCAAACTATGAACGCTAAAGAGCTGGTTAGCCATACTGGTGTCCATCCTGGCTTATCAACGGTTCAGGCTGGTGGTGATGGTGTAAAGGTGTTTGTGTGTGTGATTAGCACCACTTAAGCAATGTTTAAATGCCACCGCCCACCTGCGTATTGCTGCTGACCAAGTCCATTACTTTATGGCCACCGTGTGGATACTTCCAGTAGGATAACAAGCTCAATGGAATCCACAGATCTCAATCCAATAGAGCACCTTTGGGATGTGGTGGAATGGGAGATTTGAGTCATGGATTGCAGCTGACAAATCTGGAGCCACTGTGATGACACCATGAGCGTCATGACAACATAAGCTAAATACCCTGTGGAATGTTTTAAGCACCTTATTGAATTTATGCCATAAAGAATTAAGGCAATTCAGGCAAAAGGGGTTCAACCCCTTACTAGCAAGATATATTGTTTACGTAATAAAATGTGTGTGTGCCTGTGGTGTTTTGATAATTAACACGTGAACCGAGCAAAGATAAAAAAAAACGTTTCCAAATGACTCATCTACTTTCTTACCCTACGACAGTGTTATTATAAATATTTAGGCATTCAGAATGTTCCTGATTGTAGGAATAAAAA
>JAUZST010074116.1:0-21402 GCA_034779995.1 Parotocinclus haroldoi
TTCTTTTTGTCACGTCTTTCTTCATTATTTCCGTGTAGTAATGCCTTCTATTATTCGACACTCGCGTCTCAATTACTCTAATGTTATTCATTATTGCGGGATTGATTTGTTTTTGTTTTTGCACTCTGAAAAGATGAAACACGCTATATAAATGCACCTCTGCTAAGCAGACTAGCACATGTCGCGTGTTGGTCAATCGACCATGTGGTTAGCTCCCAGCTCCAGAGATACTCGGTTCGATCCCGATCTTGGGCTCCAGGTGTAAAGATTGCATGACCATAACTACAGAAAAAACATCGACTCAGACCCCAAACACAGTGGAGTGAAAATGTTATTTATCTAGTATTTAACATGTATAACTTCAATTACATAAGTAAATAGTTGTATACTGCACAGTGTCACTTTTGACACTACCCTGCTGTTACGCGGAATTTAATGTGACTCTAGTATAGTGACAATAAAGATACTATTCTATTCTGTGTAGGTCCACTCCAGGGGCTCCAGTTTCTTCCTGCTTAACAAAAACATGCAGGATAACATGCAATTAACATTAGGTTACTTGTTTGCACTAAATTGGCCAGGTGTGAATGAGACTGAAACATAAAAACAAAACCTTATTCCTGTTGCGAATGACTCAATGGCAATGGTAACTAAACAAACTAGCAAGATGAAGTTCAGAAGCTAAACAAATTACAGACCAGCATAAACCAAATTTCATTATTTTACAGTCAAACACATACATACTGGTCAAATTTTCAGCAACCAATTCATCTAATGCCAGTCATTGTGATGTGGGTGGAAACCAGAGTATCAAGAGTAAACCGACACATGGAGAGAATAAGCATACTTCCCACAGGTGGCACTCGACATTGGGATTGAAAGACACAATCCACAGTGGTTAGCACAGCTCCAATGCTGTGCGATTCAGACCTAAGATTCCACCTGGGTGGAGTTTGGCGCTCTGCCTAGGGTTGTTCTTGGGATTCGTGCTGCCAGCTATTCCACATCCCTGACCATTTTAATCTTAAGTTTTTAAGTTACATTTTCTGTCACTGTTTTACAGTTAATTTTCTGTCAGTATAATCTCAAAACATCTTATATAGAAGGTGGGCCGATTGTCTTGTCATTGGACCCATGAGGAGTGGTCAAACTGTCCTCTTCTCTGATGAGTGACGTTTCAGTTTTTACCCTGACAATCATCGTGTCCTGATCAGGTGTGAGCGAGGAACACGGGAAAGTCCACCTTTCATGTAAGAAATTGACCCCTTCAGTGGTGGTGAACTAGGGTTATGGTTTGGGCTGAGATCAACATCGGTGGTCGTACCGAGCTCCACATCATCAGAAATTGATTGGTGACTGCTATCATGTTCATGAGGATGAGGTACCCCATACTGGAGCAGTTGGAAACAACTTTCTTTTCATGGACCTTAATGCCCCACCATGCAGATCTCGCCAACAACATGCTTCAGCAGGCAGGAATTCAATGCAGGAATCTGATCCTGTCCATGTCCCATCGGTCTCAGTGTATTTCGGCATTCCTGGGTAACCTTAACGTAATGAACAGACTTTGTTGCACTCTTGTCCAGTTTGACATTAATCTGTTCACCCCCATTAATATGTACATTTTCACTCAATCCCGAGAATGAATGTTTGCATCTCATATTCTTGTTTAATGTTTTTTAATCGCTTCACATTAACATGTAAAAAAACAGTTGCATGCATGTTTACTGCCCTCAAAAAATTTGGCGATATTTCATTAAGCTTTCTATGTATATAAATTTTCCAGTCGTGCATTCAAATTTCAACGTGAAAAGCACAATGACAAATAATGGAATCGTGACACGGAGGTCTTTTTGTACGGCGGGTAATTTCCCACAATGCTTTGGGTTTGGATTCGTGCGCAGTTGAAAAGTCTTTAGCGGTAAGACATATTTGTATTGAAGTGATTTTGGCTAGCTCAGTTATGATTAGTGTACATTGTTGTTAGTTAAATTTGAACGTACAATGTAAAAACACACTCGTTATGGCGAGGATATTTGTGTGAGTCAAATAATAAAGCTCGTAATTTAGCTAGCTTACAATGCCTGGGTCACAATTGAATCCCTGCTCCCTATGTAACCGCACCAGAATGAGTTTGAAATAATGAGCTCTACACTGTACCTAGTGCACTCTGTTTCAAGAATGGGGCCGTTTAGGATTCGGCCTTCAGCCTCAGTTAATTCGTGCGTTGGAGTAGCTACACCTGATTTAAGTGAAATTATGTAAAGGTTATGTTTTATGTGTATATTTCTCTATATTATATGGGTGTACTCGTAATCTATGAACTATTATCTACGAACTGGAGTTAGGAGGCAAATATAGAGGACGTTCACTGGGTTCCATACACTTTTGTACAGACTCCTTACTTTTTGCAACCACACCGAACAGGGAAGACCAACAGCTGTTCAGCCCAGGGATCTCAAACATTACGTAGCAAAACTAAACTTTCCACATTTTGTAGTGTGACTTGCAAATGAATGCACTTGACTGGAATGTTTACCATTTAACTGACACACATTTCCAAATCTGAATATGAAAATGTTATTAATGAGACCCAAATGTTAATTCCACAAAGACAGACATCTGGTCATTTCATAAGTAATACCACCCTTTGCCCAAGTCTTTTAGGATACGTTTTGCGCATCTGGATGCTGAAATGTTTGACGTTTCTTCTAGGTAGAAAGCAAAAGCAAACTGTCAGATTGGCTAGAGACTTGAGTGATCTGGATTTCTCAAATCTTGCCAGAGTCTCAATTGGAGTTCTGGGCTTTGACTTTGCAACTCTAGTACATCTGAGGTACTTGCCTTTGATCTACTTCTCTGTACCTTTGGTAGTGTGCTAAGGGTCGTCGTGTTGGAAGGTAAACCCATGACCTAGTCTCAGGTCTGTTACAGATTGGAACAGGATTTACTTCAGGATTGCCATGCTGCTGGCTCCAAGCGTTTTATCGTCAATTCTTAAGGGTTAAAAAAAAGCAATCAAAACAGCTTTGTGCTGCCACCACCATGATTCACTGTGAGGATAATGTTCTTTAGTGTGATAAGCAGGGTTTAATTCCCACCGAACACATTTTTGGTCTCATCAGACCCAAATACATTTTTCCAGAAGCAACTCTAGACGTGGCTTCAAATGGCTTTATTTCAATAATTTATTTCATTCTTCCTGCCTCTGTTCTATAAAACTCAGCTTTGTGAAGCTCAGAGGAAATGATCCTGACCACAGCTTTTCCCACCTCAACTGCAACTCTGTAATCGGTTACTGACTTTTGATGGGGATGTGCTAACCAGTGTCATGGCTGTGTCATATTATTTTTCTTTTTTAACAGTCTTTTGAATGTGTCTCTTTTGAGTGTTATGGGTTTCCAAGCTTTTATATCTTTTCATACATACACCCTGAGTGGTACTTTTCAGTCATTTTGTCCTCTTCATGATGTTTGCATACATGTGTTCTCAACCGCTCAAAACTAATGTCTACTTACTTATTCCATTAGACACTGTTATTTTGATTAAGCAAAACAAGAAACCTTTTGGGCAAACTTTTATACTGTACTCTTTTATCATCATGCGCTCTAAATATCTGTCTCACCTGTGCTTGCTTCCTTTGAACAGGCTAGCCGGTTCAATATGGATATGTGGTATGCTCACCCTGTCTATGCCCGCTACTGGAGGCACTACCAGCAGGCAATGAGCTGGCACCAGAGGCACCGATTGGCATACAACAAGGCCTTGCAGGCTGCCTATGGCCCTGTTTTGTACCCACCATGCCCCACAGAGACGCGCCGCTACTCAGACTGGCATGATGCAAAGTGCAAAGACCGAGGACAAGGAAGGAGATGGGGTGTAAAAAAAGAGATGATGGATGATGGATCTGAGACAGAAGAGGAGTCCCAGAGTTCTGATGAAAGTGAACTTGAGTACGAAGTCAGCTCGAAGGACATCACAGCTGAATTGCGGCAGTACTTTGCTCAGACCGAACGGCACAAAGAGGAACTGAGTGAGTGTATATGCTATATTATTATTAAAAATAATAAAATGTAGTTTGTTGTGGGATATATTCAGACCCTTTTATCTGAATGCACCTGGTTCTAAGAATGAAAGTATTGAATATGCGGATAACGGGCGTAGATTGTCTGTTATTTTATGTTAAACAATCATTGATATTTTCGTGTTGAGCTGTAATATACCGCTTACAAAAATTATTAATGTTATTTTAAAATATAACCTAATGAAATATCCCCTAATTTTTGTGAGCAACGTAATAGTGGCACAGGAGTCTTGCTCCCTTTTTTCTGCCTGTTATCTGGGGGTTGAACTGGGATTGAGAGGAATGCTTTAGTTTTATTCTGGAACAATACTGATGATTAATAATTTTAGGCCATCACCATTATCAAGGACTGTTTACATATACCTATATGCAGTACATATATACACACACGGACAGCTCGCATGCACATCACGTGCCTTTTACATTCTAGACATTTGCACCTTATTTCTCGTACTTAAATTCTTGACTCTTTGTTTCATTGCAGCTAATTGCTAAAATTACAAAGTTTAAAAAAAAAGCATGGTCATAAGTATTCAGACCCTTTGCCGTGACACTCATATTTAACTCTCAAGGTATGATGAGATGGTTCTACTCCTTCATTGGAGTCCAGCTGTGTTTAATTGAACTGACTGAACTTGATTAGGAAAGGCACACACCTGTCTATATAAGACCTCAGTGCATGGCTGCGTCCGAAATCACATACTATACAGTTATGCGAAAGCAGTAGGTGAGAGCATGTAGTGTGTCCGAATACAAAGTATGCTTGAAACAGTATGCGAAAAGTCCCCGGATGACGTCCTCAATCGGCAGCCATTTTTAAGTATGCAAAGCACACTATACTATCCCATGATTTAACTGGACCAGCGAAAGCGTTCGATGCTGATGAAGTAAAATAACGTAAATATTTCAAATGAAATATAAAAAATATTTTTTAATTGAAAAATATTTTCAAATAATTATAATTGCTGGCGAATTGGGCTTTTAATGAAATGAATGGAGGCGATTTTATTTTTTTATTTTATTTTATTTTTTTTAAATTATTATTATTTTATTTTATTTTTTTTTTTGATGGTGTGACGTCATGTGTCACATGGCATTAGTAAGATGGCGGGCGTTGTGCATCCGAGGTTCTGTGTATAGTGCATACTTAAAAAACGTACTGCTTTAACTGTCGAGCAGTGCGTACTGAATCGAATCTAGTGCGTACTTTCAAAGTATGCGATTTCGGACGCAATCGATTTGCATGTCAATGCAAATGAGAATAATGGGGTCGATGGAACTGCACAAAGAGCTCAGAGACATTTACATTATAGCATTTAGCAGATGCCTTTATCCAGAGCAACTTACAACTCATACAGTCTTACAATTCAAGCAATGGCCTTGCTTAAGGACCCAACTGTGGCAGCTGGGCAGAGGTGGGATTTGAACCCAGTCCAGTACCTTAACCGCTAGCCTACCGCAGTCCCACAGAATAGACAGAATTTTGGCAAGGCACAGATCTGGCCGAGGTTAGGAAAAAAAAACTTCTGCAGCACTCAAGGTTCATAAGGGCACAGTGGCCTCCATAATCCTTAGATGGAAGAAGTTTGGGACGACCAGAACTCTTTCTAGACCTGGTCGTCCAGCTAAACAGCAATCGTGGGAGAATAGCCTGGGTAAGAGAGGTAAAGAAGAACACAAAAATCACTGTGGCTGAGCTCCAGAGATGCAGTAGGTAGATAGATCCACAAAGTTGGCTATCACTGCAGCCCTCAACCAGTCGGGGCTCTATGGCAGAGTTGCCCAACGGAAGCCTCTCCTCAGTGCAAGACATATGAAAGCTCGCATAGGGTTTGCCAAAAACACATGAAAGACTCCCAGACTATGAGAAATAAGATTTTCTAGTGTGATGAGACGATGGTTAAACTTTTTTGGCGTTAATTCTAAGCAGTATCTGTGGAGAAAACCAGGGTGGCAGCATCATGGGGTTTTTTTTTTTAGGGGCAGGGACAGGACGATTGGTTGCAATTGAAGGAAAGACGAATACGGCCAAGTACAGACATCTTCTGGAAGAAAACCTCTTCCAAAGGGCTCAAGACCTAAGACTGGGCCGAAGGTTCAACTTCCAACAAGAAAATGACCCTAAGCACACAGCTAAAATAACAAAGGAGTGGCTTCAGAACATTTGTGACCATTCTTGACTGGCCCAGCCAGAGCCCCGACCTAAACCCAATTGAACTTCTCTGGAGAGACCTGAAAATGGCTGTCTACCAACGTTCACCATCCAACCTGACAGAACTGGAGAGGATCTGTAAAAAAGACTGGCAGAGAATCCCCAAGTCATGGTGTGAAAAACTTGTTGCATCATTCCCTAGAAGACTCATGGCTTCTCATGGTACTACCTCAAAAGGAGCTTCTATTAAATAAAGAGCAAAGGGTCTAAATACTTATGACTTATGAATACTTATGTGATATTTAATTTTTCTTTTTTAATAAATTTGCAAAAGAAATCTACGTCTTTTTTTCTGTCAATATGGGATGCTGAGTGTACATTAATGAGAAATGAAATGAACTTTTTAATTATAACAAATGGCTGAAATGAAACAAAGATGGATACATTTAAAGGGGTCTGAACTTTAGGTTTACTCCTATTTTCATTAAACCCTTTGACCGTAAATGTAGGTTTGAATATTATCGCCTGTCTGAATTGATTCTTTTGTTTCATGTTGTTTTGCAGAGAGGCAACAGCAGATGGAAGCAGAGAGACAGGAAGCCTACGTGCCAGCCGATCAGGACTTGCACCGTTCTTGGAGACGCAGTGCTGAGGCTCCTGCAGAGCGCCCAGGAGAGAGGAGGAGCGCCGAGATGAAGAGGCTCTATGGCAAAGATGCCGCCAAGATCCAGGGCATGGAGACAGCCATGCAGCTCACCTTTGACCGCAACTGTGACTGCAAGCAGCCTAAATACTGGCCTGTTATACCATTGAATTTGTAAGAGTAAAAGGCTTGTAGTACTGCAAAGTGCTCATCACGCAAAATAGATTGACTTGCTTTGCAAAGACTTGCACCATGTATTGCTATAATGGTTATAACCGTAATGGACTGGACAGTTAGTGTAGGACTGAATAATCTCATTTACACTGACTTGTTTATTCCACCTATGTATATTTGGGTAGGAACTAATTGCTACAGTATTTATTGTAGGATAGCAAGACTATCGTATGTGTCAGTGACGGATGCTGTGAGTGACGCATGGCATTCCAGAGCTCTGTCACATGAATTGGCACACGCCCATTTCTGAGCGACGGAAAAAGTTCTGGCCTGCTTCTTTTATATTTCACTGCTGTTCATCATTGCTGTTTCTCCTCTTAAGTCCATGAATGATGCAGTTGCCGTATGGCACAGCTCTTTTTCACAGAGCTGATTCTCACTAACTAGGTCAGCACCTCCCACGTATTTTCAGCCCATTGCGTTCTGACTGAGCCTTCACGTCTTCGCTTTTTCTCTGCTAGAACGCGAGCTTGACCCTCCTTGAATCTCATTCAGTTTTTGTATGATGGTCTTTTTTTTTTTTCATTAAACACGACAGATTTGGTGTCTAGTGTTTTTTACTTGCATTAATTAGTACTTCTTTAGTCAAGAACCAATGTAGATCATAAAGGCTACTTAATTAATATATAGTGTGGCATGAAGAAAACCTGCATTACTTCGACTTTGTTGTACTTTCGTTTATGTCATATTTGCTTAATAGACTTCAAGGCTTTGGGAAACCAGGGCCTAACTGTGCATATGGCTCATGGACACAGGGATATTTTAGAGCCACCAATTAACACGTTTTTGGGCGGAAACCGTGGAATCCTGCATAGCTCCATGTAGGCAGGGAAAACTAAACTCCAAACTGGGAGCCAGTGTTAGCCACTGAGCCCCCATTTGTTGTACTGAATGTAATGAAACCCTATGGCAATCATAACTGAAGAAAAAAATGAGCATACATCTCATTTTGTATTAAGCTCTAGCCCTGAATTCTTTCCCCAGTGGAAGTTTAAGAATGTTAATTGAGGTTAATCTTCAATTTCAGAGGCCTTAATTCATTTTGACCATGGAATTTATGTACACCCACTGACTCGCCACTCTTGGTAAGAGATTGTTTGGACATCAGGAGACGATGCCCTTCCAAGGGCCTCCCACTTAGGACTCAATTTACAATCTACTTTGATGTCATTTAGTTTATTTTTTAACTACTAATTTAAATTGTTAGTTACCTATCATTTAGCTATAATTTAATATACTTAATAAGTATTTATTTAATTAACATTTAGGCCACCCATGGAAGATGGGTCCCCTGTTGAGTATTGGTCCCAAGGTTTCTTCCTTTTACTTTCAGAGAGTTTGTCCTTGCCGCTCTCGCCCTAGGCTTGCTCAACTTGGGATTGTCCTTATATTATATAATAATATAATATTGTAGAGCTGCTTTGAGACAATGTTCCATTTTAAAAAGCGCTATAGAAATACATTTGAATTGAATTGAATTAAATATCAGCACATGGTTCTTAAGGTTTAAGGTGTAGTCGCGCTATATAAACCTGAATGTTCAACTTTATTTTCTCTTCTAACTCTTTTTAAGAAACTTGTTTGAGTACTACTTACTACATACTCCACCTATAGATTTGTTGTTCAAGCAACGGTATGACTATGCCTAAACTATTATAGATGGTTGGGTTCAAACACTTCAAACTTGGATTTGCCACTTCATAATCCTCTTTACCACCGATCTTTAATCTTCAACCGAGTGAGCTTTAGCGTACCACAATTTTTTCACCCCGTGCTTGTTCAGGAAAAAAAGGTTTCTTGGTTGCTACCCTTCTGAAAAGCCCATTCTTGTTCAAGCATCTTTAGAGGTGCTATTGCTACAAGCTTCCTGATGATATTGCTCAAGTGTACTAGTCATGAATACTAGTCACTGCAACCGATAAAAGCTATTTATGCGGGTTTTCTTATTTTAGTTTTTTAACCAGTGAGAGTAAGTGTACGTGTCCTGAAATGGTTCGACACCCTTTCCTCCAGAGTTAGTTCCTGCCTTGCACCCTGTGTTGCCTGTTAGGCCACGCCTCATATAATTTGGGCTTGGGGTTTCAACGACCAGAACTGTGGCTATGCAAAGAAACACAGCAGAGTTAAAAACCCAGCCCTGTTCACATAACATGATTTCAGGATTCTGTATATTCCTGCTCTTTTCTGAAGTATATGCTTGTATTGCAAATATAATAGGAAATACGTCACATAAAAGACTCATTCCATAAATGTAAGTGTGTGTGTGTGTGTGTGTGTTTAGCTGGGGCTATCTATCTATCTATCTATCTATCTATCTATCTATCTATCTATCATATATAATAGAATAATAAAATATAAAAATAAATAAATAAAATAGATAAGGGGGGCATTATTATGCTACTACCTTAGCAGACGTGATTTGATAATTGGGACAGGTGTGTGCTATGGAGCGGGATTTGCTGAGTCTGAACGAATATGATATTTTTTTAAATTTTTTTTCAAAAATACTGTTTCCTTGCTGTGCATCTTTTATATTAGAATTACAATAATAACATACTGTAACTTCCTTTCTTTGCTCTTCTGATATCTACTGTAGATTAATCTGTAAACTGTACCAATTATAAAATGCTGATCATAAAAAAGTGCGATAGTCACAGTCATGATTTAAACATTTAGCAGACACCCTTATCCAGAGCGACTTACAACTTATACAGTCTCACAAATCAAGCATTTGTATTTTAAGAGCCTTTCTTAAGGACCCAACTCTGGCTGCTTCAGTAGAGGTGGGACATGAACCCTGGACAATTAGGTCGAGAGTCCAATACCTTAACAGGTGGGCTACCACAGTCCCATGACTACAAACAACTCCAGAAATATACAGCATATATTAAACGCATAACTGAAGATAAATTAGGCTTTCAATGGATTTGTCAGAACACATCCCCATAGTAAATCTGGCAGTAGATTTGTGGGATCCACTGCAATATCTTGATTTTTTAGTCAATAGTAGTACACTACAGTATCATATTCAGTCAAATCCGGTTAATGGGACCAGCCGCTTATTCGGACCAAATCCTAAAGTACCGAAAGAAATCCTATTATATACGTGTAATGTTATTGACTTTAAAAACAAAATTCCGCTTAATCAGACCAAAGGATGTGAGAGCGAATAAGAAAAAGAAGCCACAAGTCGCCACTGCAAAGCAGATCAGCGAGATATGGGAGGATTTTAGGGATCCCCGGGAGAATTTATGATTTTAGCAAAGGTCAGGAAATCCAAAAAGTTGTGTTGATAAGAGTAAAACCAGCGGGAGGTGACCACGCCCACCACTTTCTTGATTTTGTGTGCAGTCGGTCAAGAGAACACGTCAGATCACACTGGATAAGTTCTTCAAACGTTGACTGGAATTAAGTAAGAACTTCTCATGCTGAGTATTTATAAATTGTGTTGTAGATCGTTTCGAAAGATTTGTTTGCAAATTTATTTTTCACTGAACAAAGTTGGTAAGTAACAGTAGTTCTTGTTTGTACGTTCGCTATACGTCTATATCGCCCAATAAAGGTTTAATAAACATTTTATATATTACATAAACTCGTTTCATCGGACCAGCCGGTTATTAGGACGAAAACGATCAGGTCCCGATGTGGTCCCATTAACCGGATTTGACTGGATACCATTGCTACGTACAGAATATAATATAGTATTTGGACAAAACCAGATAACAAAACAGGACATTTCCAACTTTCTTATAAACATCAATAATTCATACTACATCTACAGTGTTCAAAGCAGTCGTGTTGCACATTGTGGATTTAAGAGAAAAAGTGTTACCGAAAGCTTGAGCCAGCACAAAAACGTACACTTAACAGTTCGCTATAACTGAAGTGAAATAGACACGATGATGTAAGAGTCAAATGTTGTAGTAATGCATCAAACACCTTTTAGGACTCTTTCTAACAGAAGTTAAATTTAGTTTAAGTTTATTGTAAGGTCTCAGACTGCAATTTTAATACTTACTTTAATCTGCACTCCCAGGGGCACAAGATCGTTCCGAAGTTCATCGCAGGCCTTGAGTAAAGGTGCTCTATCTGCCCGAAGTTTCTTCCTCTGAGACACTTGGCTAGGTTGAAGGTCCTGAGGGGAATCGTCCTCAACAAGGAGAGCAAAGTTTCGGACCTCAGAACGGAATCGTACCAGTTGCTCCACCACGTTGTGTAGTGTACTGAATGACTTAGTACTGGGTGAATCCTAGAAAAGGAGATCAAATTCAGTTCATTGTGAAGTAGAAATAGTAATGAAATAGAGAAATAGGTTTGAAAGAAATAGTATTAGAAGAGTACTATACAGTGAATCCACGAGTGGGCATTATAACCTTAAAAAATGCATTTCTTGTAATATTTCAACAATTACTTTCATTGTCTGATCTTGTTTGCAAATAAATATTTCATTGTTACTTCTGTGAAGGAAGGCTGCCAATTAAGAGAACAATTCTGTTACGGTATGTGGTAGGACCCACGTATGCAGGGCCGAGGAATCCCACAGCGTATAATAATTATAATAATGGGGAAATAATATATAACCAAACCAAAATATGGATAAAAGGTGCAAAAGGCTCTCTAACGTATGAAAACTAAAAAGGTGAAAAGGACGCGCTGCTAAGTTGCATCCCAGGTGGGAGCAATGCGCAAATAACCGCGGTGAACGGCAAGGGACTGCCCTTTACGGCTGGATATGGGGTTCGGCGCCGATAACGACCCTATAGCGGCATATGGCAGCTAGGGTCCAGGGCTGACCCCTCCGGGCGCGGACCCAGGATGCGAGCTTCATAAGCCGCGGGTCCGGGGTGCAGCCCCTGTGCAGCCCCGTGCACCATCAGCGACCGGGGAATGAAGTGGCGGAGTCCATAAATGACTGTGGGCGAACGTGCCAAAAGCACGAAGAGGTGCCGATTTGGGACGCCGTGAGGCTCGAGGAGGGCTGGGCTGGAACGGAACGGGGAAATCTAGATCTTTCCCTAAAAAGGATAAATACCTCCGAAGTTTCCCTCGTACACATCCTTCAGCTCCAAACACCCCCGGATGTTACCAACTGAACGAAAAGATGGAACTAACGAACAGAGTAAGTTCAATGGCCTGGCAGCGAACAACGCTAAAACCTCCCCTTAAATAGAGGAAAGAAGCAGGTGTTCGGCATCAGGTTCATAAATTAAACGCTAAATATAAGCAGCCTCACTGATAGCTCTGTAAAGACAATAAGCGAGACAGCTCCTAAACGCTGGACATAAACCGTCTCACCGATCACTTTCCGAGGAAAAGGTAGGAACTCTAATAAATTCCGTTTATTGCAATACTACTTTATTATTATTATCTATGAAGAATGGTTTTATAATGTTGTATGAGACTTGCACTCACCTGCCACTTTATTAGGTACACCTCCGCTATTACACGCTGTAGTAATTTTTTCTCTGTATACTTTGCTTGTCAACTCAACTCAAAATGTTCAGGAGCACTACAGGACCAGTACAGATCAGGTACCATTTGCCCTGCAGTGAAACTGATGTAGTGGTGATGTGCACTGCTCACAAAATTAGGGGATATTTCATTTTTGTGAGCAGTTCATTAGTGTGTGTTGTAGTGTGTGGATTAGACACAGCAGTTCTGCCGGACGTTTTAAACACGTCACTGTCAAGGTTTGTCCACCTAACAAAAATGCAGCATCCTGTGAGGACTGATGAAGACCTAGAGGATGACCAACATAAACTGCACAGCAACAAATGAGCTACTGTCTCTGCCTTTACATCTACAAGGTGGAGCAATGTGGTACGTGTCCAATGGAGCGAACAGTGAGTGAACAAAGTGTTAAGAAACTCCAGCAGCACTGCTGTCTAATCCAGTCATACAAATTTAACAAACACTAAGGTCTGGGATATAGTTCAATTAATGCAAGATGCAATATGCGCATAAATGCTAGGGAACAGTGTAGGAACTCTCCAGTAACAAAAATAGTTTTTTTAAAAAAGGACCAAGTGCACAAGTCTCAAACTATGCTTTTCATTTTTAGGATTCACTTTTAAGACTCGACGTGGAAACGAGACCAAAATTAACGGAAACAAGTCCAAGAACATTACTTGCGTCCAAGTGTGGTTCGATTTAGTTCTTACCTTTTTGTCTAGCAGATCAACACCAAAAACATCCATGATTTCCCTGATATAAGACAGCATTGCTCCAAATACTGCAGGACTTCTAGAACTCCCATCAGTCTTTAAAGAGGAAGTAAATAATACTTAATACTTAGGAAATGTGTAGATATATTTTGCTGCGCACTAATGCAAGTGAAGGCTACCAGTGAAAACGGAGGCAACTTTGGTACATTGTTTAGGTAAGAAATCTTATTTTGTGTACAGAATTTACATTTACAACCAAACGTATGTAAACCCTCATTCTGACTGTGGATTTGGCCATTACAGCAAGAAAGCATTGGGTTTAATCCCAGGCCGGAGCAGCCTGGCTCCTTTCTATATGGAATCTGCATGATCTCCCCGTGTCTGCGTGGGTTTACTCCGGGTACACCGGTTCCTCCCACAGTCCAAAGACATGCATGTTAGGTTAATTGATTACTATTGTGTGTATAGACTTAGTTCTGATATAACCTTGTGTACAGATATAACCTTGTGTGTGTCGCTGAAATGGCCACCGATGCCGATAGCAACCTTAAGCGAACCAAATATACAAAAAAAAATCTGTCCTCTCAGAAAAAAAATGCCATGAACCTGACCTGACACTCATACAGAGACCTTTATTTCTGTTTATTTAATTTCCAGAACGCCTTTGGAGACAAGATAATTGGGAACCGGTTGCCAAAACTTTACGGACCATGGCTGAAGATGATGTTTTACGTTTCAGAATTGCATGCTTCCAATTTGAGACAACAGTCTCAAGACGAACCTTTTTCAGAAAGACAACGCCCACCTTCAACCAAAAGCAAATCAAAGCATACCAGGCTCTGAAATTCACAGCGCATAGGCAGAGGTACACCCTGAGACAGTCCACCAAAGGGTTCTGCATATGCACCACCTAACCATCACACCCTCAGGACTTGCTGTTTCTAGTAGTTGGCTAGCACTAAGCCAAAATAACTTGCCCCATGCAAGCAAGACCAATGAAACAAATTCCATCATATAAAACTGGAGTTTGTCACAGCAGAAAACAGAGGAAACCCATGGATTTGGATATCATTTCTGGGTAAAGTACACTGCTTACCTGGGTGAGAGGCTGAAGCTGACAATTGCCATGATAAATGAGGTTCATGATGGCATCCATTGCCTTCGGTGTATCAAAGTCAGCCGCTAGAGCAGATCGCACAGCGGCCTGCGTACGTGATAACCTAAACGCACAGCAGCATAACGTCACCTCATGCAAACCTGTTCAATTAAGGCAGCTGATTAAAAATAAAATGACTTGTTTTGTCTACCTCTCCCATAAAAAGCCTTCATGTATGCTTTGGCACTGTAGCTGCCCCTGCATGTAGGCCTGTGCATTATGAATAAAGGAAGTGATGGATGACAGTGTGGAGCAAGCATCATTCATGCTGGTATCACTGTAGTCAATTGCTGGGGGTAAAGAAGAATTAATGTTACTTAGGAGGAAACCTCGTTTTACTGTATATTCCAGATTAAAAATGCATTGTTTCAATTAACTTCATAAAAACATACATACAAAAAGCAGCGGTCCAGCTAGATTGGTCTGTTAGTGGTAACAGAAGTATGGTTGGTATTCTACCAAGCTTACCTGATCTGTACTTGGCTAACAAGCAATATAGTCTGAACTCATTGGCAGTATATGACTGCAAGAAATCCTACAACACAGAAAACAATATACATGTAACTGAAAACATCTTGATTTCGGCATTAGTTATTCGTTAAATGCACTTACTAAGGAGGAGTTTATATTTATATGCATTAATAATTAAATGTACTACTGTAATGATGATATATGTCACTGATTATAATATTAGAGCAAAAAGAAAAGTGTATTGGGGGAAAACTTTTTAGTTGGCTATAGGAGGCTCAAGTACCCTGACAGGCTGCCTCTAGTCTAGTTAGGCATTAAAGGTAGACAAGCAAAAAATGTCAATTGGAAGCCCTGCCATGAATGGCAACACAAGGGGCAGCAAGATGTGCTACAAATAAATTGCTGATCAAATAGTCCATTGTATTACTACCAGGGGTGACCAACTGCCGTAGGTGATGGCTTCCCAGATCATGGCACCAGCAGTTGGCCAATGTGTTGTTCCGCAGCAAAGGCAGCTTTAAAGCTCCAATCACAAGGCCTCATACTCAAACCCAATCGTCGTCAGAGCCCAAACAGGCATGCGTACTGAAGGTGCCACCTCTGTCCAGATGTTGGTCAACAAAACTGTGGAAACCTGAGATCAAAGTATTTGCACAGTAGAGACTAAAGCCTCGACTTGGACACTCAATCCAGAGAACTGAGGCATTACCAGTGACTCAATATGATTGATGTAATATAAGATATGAGAGAGATACTGTGAACAAGCAAGAAACCCCAGAATGGTGTTAAATTCCACTTAAATCTCGTTCAAGTCAGAAAGCATTGCTGCCATTAAAGGGAGTTCACATACTTTATCAACCAATTATTTAATTCAACATAGATCTTTGTATGTTCTTAAGGCAAAATGTATTATATGCTATTATCGGGACAGTCGTAACCTAGCTGTTAAGGTACTGGACTCAAATCCCACCTCTGCCAAGCTGCCACAGTTGGGTTCTTAAGCAAGGCCCTTAACCAACAACTGCTTGAATTGTAAGACTGTATCAGTTGTAAGTGGCTCCGGATAAGAGTGTCTGCTAAAGGTCATGAATGTAAATATTATAATCACAGAAATCCAAGTGTATAAGTAAATGTGTTTCGTGTACTTAAGAGCACTTTACCTTAATCGTAATATAATTTCTCAGTGATTTTGACATCTTCTCTGCACTGCCTTTCAAATGAAGATGCCCTAAAAAATATTATAGTTTTTTTTTTTCATTCCTGTTTATAAAAGTCAGAGGTCTATAGCAAAAATGTTGCCATTCGCTTTGCTACAATGTACAGCTCCAGGTTTTACCTGAGTGCAGAAAATAGTTCCCCCATTGCTCGCACTTGTGGTAGGCCTCGCATTGAGCAATTTCATTCTCATGGTGAGGAAAAGCCAAGTCTATTCCTCCTGAGTGGATGTCCAAGTGGCTCCCAAATACAGAGCTATCGGAATTAAGCAGGGTCATTTCATGAGGTGGGAAATTAAACTAAAGTCAAAGTGCACTAACAATTCAGCACTTCACACCGAACACAATTTTTCGTGCAATCAATTCGAACAACAGTAAATTCATTTGAGCTTGTGTAGAATGACCATCTACAAAATATGTGATACTTCAGAGGGTGGAAATGGGACGTGATTTTATTCACCCTGACTGTTTTGCCAAAAAAAACTCTGTGATCAATCAACGTCACCCTCCTCGTGAAGCAGCTCCTGCATTTTTCAGTGTGTCCTTTCCACAAAACTGAACCAGGTGGCGAAATCCGATTCGCATCCGATGTGTATAGATTTGAGGCAAAACATTTGGCAGCTGACTGTTTAGCGTATTCACTATGCTTTTTTCGGTGTTCGGTGTTTAACGACCTTAAGCCAAGTATTAAACAAAAGAGCTAGTCACCTGGCAATAGTAGAACACTCAATGTGCCAGCCAGGTCTTCCTCTGCCCCAGGGAGACTCCCAGTACGGCTCATGTGGCTTTGTGGCCTTCCATAGGGCAAAGTCCCGAGGATCCCTTTTATCCCTGCTGCCTAAGAGACAAACTATTTGGGTCACCTAAAAGACATATCTGCACACACCCGCTCTACAAAGTAATAAAGGGACAAATAAACAAACAAGTTGCACTTGAATGTATTTATAATACACTGCTCACAAAAAATAGGGCATATTTAATTATGGGATATTTCATTTTGAAATTTTCCAATTTTATGATATCCAATAGTTATTCGTGAGTTGGACCATCATGCGTAATAAAATATAGTATTACTCTTTAGTATTACTAATATCTTGCTGTAAACCCTAAACGTTTAGACTAAATCACTTCTTTAAATAGGACAAAAAAGATTGAGACTGTACAGTGGGGGGAAATGTTTAACTTTTCTCCATAGTCATCTTATCTAAACCCTATCAAGGATTTATGGGGGCACTCAAAGCCTGAGAAAGGCAATCATTCAGTAACACCAAAACAGGCTCTTTTAAATATTGTACAGTCATTCCGGTAATAATATGGATCATCAGAGTTTGTGGAGTGCATGCCTGCTCAGGGGTATTCATCAGTGCAAAAAAAAAAAAATAAATAAATTTTCAGTCATTGATATGCTGATTAGATAATTTCTATTATAGAAAAACCCTAAATGAAAGAATTTTCCCTAGAGCTTGTTTAAAGTTTAAGATTGTTACATTAGATTGCAAAACGTTTGTCGTTATATGACCATACCTGATTCCTCAGAAGCATTTCCAAGGTTCACAAGCTTGCCATAGCGACTGACAACGGACTGAGTATCAAAGTAGACGTTCCCTGTGTTAAAAAGAGCATCCTTTTACACAACAGATTACAAGAACAATACCTTTAATTTGCTAAACAATTTGATGAGCTTTTTTTTAGTAATAGCATGTGCAAGTTGTTATGTCCTGGCAGCCAAATTGTTAAACCAAACAATAACTTATAAATTAAATAAATTTCATACCTCTATATGTAAAATGTAAAGAAGTGCGATTAGGGGACCATTTGAGACACAGCCTTTAACTATGTGCGTCTCTCACGCGGTCAAGTGGCAAAAACATTAATGGCACTAAAACCAATTAATTATCAGAGTTAAAATAATATCCAATCTTGAACCACTGGGATTGAACCTGCACCACTGGAATTGAACCCAGGACCTTCTTGCTGCGAGGCAGCAACCAACCGAACCACCGTGCTGGCCCAGGCAGAAAGTAATCTTTTAAATGTAGCCTACCATTCCAATATCACATCAGACCCATGCTTGAAAAGCAACTGACAAAATAAACATACCTTGACTTGTGGAATAAGCATGGCCATTTCTGACAATGCCGTCGATGAAAGCTACAATCTGAGGTACATTCTCTGTGACTCTCATATACACAGCGGGTGGAGAAACCTAAAGTAGACAAACAAGCAAATACTCACACCACCGCCGACACATTGTTTATTAGACACTCCTACCTGGTACAAACATATCAAACTTTGATATGTGAATCAAATGCAGCACCTTTAGAGCCATCATGTCCCTTTTAAACTCCTCTTCATACATTCTGGCCAGCACAAACGGAGAGATATTCTCCTATGTGGAAACATGGTCTGTATATTATTGTTAATGCAGGACAAAACTAATAGCATTTACTGATCAAACATTACAATTATAATATTTAGCAGAAACTCTTATCCAGATTAACGATAAACGGGTACAATCTTACAACATACATTCCAAGCAATAGGGCATTAACAGTCTAGACTAGAACCCAACTCGGACAACTAGGAAGTGCAAAAATCACAAAAGCCTCAGGTTTATGGTCAATACACTAGTATAGTATCGTTTCTGCTGAGCAAACACTGACCTTATAACAATGTAAGTCAAAGTGCACTTGCCTCATGGCCTCTCTGGATGATCTTGTCATCGATGTCGGTAATCACCATAACATGGATTACATTTATCCCGAAGACCCGCGTTAAAATTCTCTGCAGAATGTCAAATCTGACGTAAGAGCTTTTGGGGGGAAGGGGGGCAGATAATTCAGGGAGTCGGAAAAACTGCTTTACATAAACATGTTTTAATCAGAATACAGCATAAACTCAGTTAAATAGCAAGGGGATTCAGTTTCACTAGAGGAGCAACAATAAGGCGACCCCCAAAACAGGAATGGTTTAATACATGGATGCATTTGACATTTTATCCCTTTCTGTCTCTTCTGGCTGGTTTTGGTACACGATCACTAACAATACTCAGGTAGGCCATGGCGTTTAAAGGATACTGAATTTGTATTAAAGGGCTCCAAAGTTTAGCATGAAAATGTCCAGATCACTGCACCATCACCACCAGCCTGACCATGTATTCGGCTTGTTCACACCAAATTCTGACCCTAACTATTGTCCAATTCCGATGTACCCTCAGCTACATGTTTTTAGCTTACAGGTTCGGCAACGAGTGTAGTCTTCCCATGCTCAGAGATGATCTTCTGCATACCATAGATGTAATGAGTGGTTGTTTGAGGTACTGTCGCCTTTCTATCAACCCAAACCAGTCCGGCCATTCTACTCTGATCTTTGATCTGCTGCTCACTAGAGGTTTTCTTTTTCTGGTCTTTTTCTGTTAACCCTAGAGATTTAACACGTGCTTGAAAATCCCAGTAAATCAACCAGTGCCTGAAATATTCAGATCAGCCCATCTAGCACCAACAGCCATTTCACTTTCAGCGTCATTTAAAGCACTTTCCTTCCCCATTCTGACCCTTAGCAGGGTATTGACTATCAAATATTGACTATGTATACATGCTTAAATGCACTGATTTTCTGACATATGCTTGGCTAATTAAAAGTTAGCGTTAATGAATAGCAAGGGGGTTCAGTTTTACTAGAGCAACAACGAGGCGACCCCCAACAGAGGAATGGTTTAATAGACATATTGTCCATTCCCATCTTTTTTTTTTGGCTGAGTTTGTACACGGTCAGCAACAATACTCAGGTAGTTAATCAAGAAAATGTCCACACCACTGCACCATCACCAGAAAATGTAAGCAGTAATGAGAAGTGGTTTGTTTATTTTGCTTCTCTAACATCAGTGGCCATCTTAGCGACACACACAAGGTTATATAGTCGATAGTCGATTCCGGTTAATTAGACCACAGGTTAGTGGGACCAGCTGCTTATTCGGACCAAATCCTAAAGTGAAACAAATCCTATTATTGTACATGTAATGTTATTCTCTGGATCAAAATTCCGCTTAATCAGACCGAAGAACGTGAGAAAAACAAGTCACAAGTCGCCACCTAGCGGATACAAAGCGGATCAGCGATTTATGGGAGGATTCCTGTGGTCTCAGGAAATCCGAAAAACTTGGTTGCTAATTTATTTTTCAATGAACAAAGTTGGTAAGTAACAGTAGTTCTTGTTTGTGCGTTCGCTATGCGTGTAAATCGCACAATAAAAAGGTTTAATAAACATTTAGTTTGTTACATAAATTATAGCACGTCCCGTCGTGTAACATAGGGCATGTTCGTTTAAGCGGACCAGCCGGTTATTAGGACCAAAACGATCGCGTCCCGATGTGGTCCGATTTGGAGTAATCAATTAACCTGACATGCATGTCTTTGGACTGTGGGAGGAAACCAGAGTACCTAGAGTAAACCCACACAGACATGGAAAGGGCATGCAGACTAAACACAGAAAGGTTTGCTGTGAGGCAGCGGTGCTACCCTAATGAGAAGTAGAACAGGTGTACTAATTCCATTATTCATGTTACAGTATTTAATCTGATAGCACGGACTTACCAGGCATGGCCGAGATGAGCATGATCATAAACTGTGGGCCCACAACTGTACCTGCACACAACATAGCATTTGAAAGAAATAAACTAAACAAACATCGCACGGTATGTCACCCTAACACTGTCTTACCAGGTCGCAATTTTTTCCTGGGCAAGAATTAGGGGTTCCTTCTGTTTGGTGAGGCTGTTAAAAGTTTGAATTCCAGTGTCATATCCAGATGGTCTGATCCACTTACTCCTGACCTCAGGACACAGTGTCCGACTCTGTACTGCAAGACTGTTTGTTGGTGTTTTGTGTAATCCACAGCTCAAGCTGTAACTCCATACTGCATTTCTAACTGTCCTGAAGAGCCTCATCTTCACTCAGTTGGACTGATTACTACCCGTTTGTAATACGCATTATTTTGCAGGCTTATTTATAATGCGGCACCAAACTGGATTTTCCGTACATGCTGTATTAATATTCATATGATATGCGAAATGTGAACATATAACGATAAAAAAGTGAGAATTCAAAACACAGCTAAGTGAATCCTATCAAAAACATCTACTTCAATACAAGACCGTTGACAGCGAGTTCAAGATGGCCGCTCATAGTATCGCTTTGGCTGTATCTCAATAGCACTCCAATTCCTACAGCGGTGCACTAAATAGAACACTAACTAAAGGCATACTCCACTATACCTAGTGCACTAG